>PVHY01004407.1:0-94525 GCA_004024945.1 Uropsilus gracilis | reverse complement strand
CCCTCCAGTCACTCCATCTCCCATTTTTCTGCAAATTGTTGGTTGGTTAAGTTGATGTTCAGTTGTTGGTTGTTTGGCCCATTGTTCTCTTCCGATATATGGTAAATGTGTGTGTGTGTGTGTGTGTGTGTGTGTGTGTGTGTGTGTTTACCCCGGGGCTTTCCCACTTCACTAACATTTGTTAACTATCCTGATCTTTTGTGCTCTTTACCTCCCCCACATCTTTCCCCTCCTCCTCTCTTGCTCCAGGGTTCAGTCTCATTGGTTGTTTTCATTTTTTCTTATTTGTTTGTTTGATTTTCCCTATATCCATCATATAAGTGAGACCATCCTGTACTTCTCTTTTTCTTTTTGACTTATTTCTGCTAATATGAGTCTTTCTAGTTCCATCCGCTTTGCTGCAAATGACATGTGTTTATCCTCCTTGATGGATGCGTAGTATTCCATCGTGTATATGTACCACATTTTTTTTAGCCAATCATCTGTTTGGGGGCATTTGGTTTGTTTCCAATTCTTTGCAACTGTAAACAGGGCTGCAATGAACATGCGCATACATGTGTCCTTTTGCATCTTTTTCAATAACCAGTTCTCTCCAAACACAAAGAAATTTCTGTCTGAATAGCAAGACAAATCGAAAACTAAGTTTAGCAAAATTGAAGTATAGAGCATGAGAGGGTAGGGTGGAAAGTTGGGGGTGGGGGGGCACAAAAGACTCTGAGCATGGTTCACATGTGATAAGGCGGTGGGAGAACCCAGGGATAGATGATGATGTAAAACAAATAATATAATAAAAAAAAATAAAGACAATAAAATTTAAAAGTATTATATTTAGTTTTAATCAGAACTAGATTAGTTTAATTCATCATTAATTTTAGTTTCATCAAAAAGAGTAAATGTTTCATGTAGAATAAGTTTTTAAAAATTCAGAGAAATAAAATGCTCTTAATTATACTACAAGGAAAGAATCACTGTTTTCTAAAAATTTATAATTAATCATATCTCAGGTTACAAATTTTAAAAATTCATTTTAAAATTAAGATAACATCAAATGTTTTATTCTATTATGCTTTTTATTTACACCATGAGTAAGTCCCAATGGTATTTATTCATTTTCAAAAGGAGAATTTAAAAATGGGCATGTTCCGAAATTAGATGGAAAATTATTGTATAATTCCATTTTATTTTAAAACGTAGGATGCTTATAACTTTTCTACTATATTTGATACAGTTATCAACATCCTCAATAGAGAGCAAAAGAGGCTTTATATGAAAATATCAGGAAACAACCAGGGGAAAAAATCCTACAGAAAGTCCTACCTTTAGATAAATCTAGAAGCCCAGAGAATATTTATTTTTGGTTTCAGACTTGCCCATCAAATTTTAGTAATTGTACATTTAATCTTTTCACCTTCATATTCTTCAAAGTATTCAAAAACTGCTGAAAATAAGTTCTCAGTGTCATCACCATCTCTGCTCAAGGAATACAAGTTGAATGATTGACTTCTGTCTGCTTTTCTATGAAAAGTCTTAGAGTTGAAGTCGTAAAGCAATCTCCAGGATGAGAAGACAATTTGAATATCAAGATATTGGAGGAAATTTGAAAGTAATTTAAAGAATAAAAAGAAACATGTGTAAATGAGAAATTTTACTTTTCAACCAATGCTTAATAATCAGGAGATGTGAGTCACTAATGAATACTTAGGAATTAATTTTCACTTTCTCACAGGGTCAAAAAATCTGGAGGTGGGTGAAAGTTTATCTGTTCTTTACTTTGTCAGTAGTGGAATGCAAATAAACAAAGTTTAAATTATTTTCTTAAGGGTTAATTTGCAATAGAATGTAAATTTTACCCAAGTTTTCAATGCCCCACTTCACATAACCCCCTCAGGTTCTCTACCTCCCCAGCCCCATGCTGCTCTCCCCCGTCACTAAATTCCAGGTTCATGGACATCCTGGTTTTCTGTGTTCAGGTGGGTTCTTCCTGCTGACAGATAATCATAGAGAACCTCTCTGTCCACATATTCTGCCACACATTCTGTCACACCTCCCCTGTTCTGTAACCCCCACCATTCCCTACCACCCCTGATTCTGCTGCTTTTCTTTTTACTAAGAACACTGGAAGCAACAAGAGAAAGGAACAACCAACTCTTATTAACTCATGCACTCATCTGCTAATCCCAGTGCTTACCTGCTATGCCTACCGACTTGTATCACAGTGAAACTTTCTCTTTTTTCATCTAAAATCACCCCTTCACCAGGACTCCAGCTTCAATGACCCTGGCTTGTTTAGAGGCATTGCTCCAAAAACACTTCTCCCTTTGCAACCTCAGTTTCTCCTCTACAGCATCAGTCTCATCCACATACAAACACGTATTATTTTTCCCATGTTCAAAAGACAAAAACAAAACAGAAAATCCTTCTCTTGACCTTGTTTTCCCTGGTTAACTACAGATTTATCCATGTCTTTGTTCCCTTTCCTAGGAAAGTTCTTTACATTGTTGTTCATATTTGCTTGTTCTGATTTGGTCCTCTCATTCTCTTTTTAATTAACTTGAATAGATTTCCCTCTCTTTAACACCTTGCCAGAATTGCAAATATATCCTTTAAAATTTCATGTTCATTTTGTTGTTCTCTGTTACTTAACCAATTGGCAGCATTTTGTAAAGTGGATCACTACCTCTCAGTTACATTCTTCTGTTGACCTCAGGAACACCATACTTTCTTGATTTTCCTTTTATTCCACTGATTGCTTTTCCCAGACTACTTTCTGACTCTCATATTCCAACCACTTAATGATGGGGTGCTGCATAGCTAAACCCTTCATCTTATTTGCATTCCCATAACATCTGCTCCCAATGGTGTGAAGTACCAGATACCTCTCCTTGAAATTTAAAGTAATAGATTTAATCGCATATCTACTATCTCTCCTTCTCTGTGCATTAACAGCTCAATATCAACATGATCAATACCAAATTCTGAACACCCAATTTCATTATCACCAAAGCTGTTCTCCCCCAGTTTCTTAATGAATGTCTCTTAATTAATGGTGAGTCCATTATTTTACTCATCTGACTAATAATGCTTTATATCTCTCTCATGAATTCCATATATTAACTCAAAAGAAAGTCCTATTTGTCCATTTATTTTTCATTTCTTGAAGATAATTCCCTCATCATTTGTACAAAACATTTCAAGTGTGTCTGCAATCACTACCTTGTCATTTGTTCCCTCTATTTCCCCATGCACTATTTTTCAGAGCATCTATCAGACTCTAATATGAAACATAACTTATTTATTATGCGTATTATTTACGTTCAACTCCACCTCTAAGATGTGAGTGCTATGAAGTAGGTATCTTTGTTTGATTCACTGTTGGATTCTAATGCCCGGGTATAGATTTAATAAATATTTCTAGAATGGGTCTATAAATAAATGCTCACTCCTCTTTAACTGTTTCTTTTGCACTGTTCTCTTTGCCCAGCATATTCTTCGTTCAGTGTTATATGATGGCTTAGCCAGGCATCAAAATCACCAAAGTGGTCTTTCCTAACAGCTCATTCTGAAAGATCCATCAATTGTTAACTATTACTCACCCTATTTTCATAGTTTTTAATCACTGAATTAGACATGGGTTCCTGTGGAACCCTGAAGACTCCCCTCTGTTCTTGTACCTGTGATGAAAGAACTCAACACTGATACCAGATTTAGGTCGAACAGCAAGAGATTTATTGAAAGGTAAGAGGAAGGGCAGCAAAGTCTGAGTAGAGAAGGGTACCAAATGGGTAGCTACTGAGGGGACTGGGAGTAGGTACTTATATGGGTATAGTGGGCAAGGAGTGGGATTTGGCTATGGGGTGTCTCAGTGTTGTGTCCTGTCCCTTGTTGATTGGTTGAGGCCTGCATTGTCTCCTAGGTTACTGAGACCCACTGAGTTTCCATGTTACCTGACCTGTCTTTCCAGAACCAACTTTGGTTTACTGCTTTAGCATTGTACTATTGTATTGGTGTTCTGAATATTCCATTTTTGAGTTGGGGGGTACCCTGACTCCCATTTAGTTTTTCTTTCAGTTTGATAGGTGGGTTTGAGGTACCTGGGTCCAGGGGCCCCCAGATTCAGAGCACCTTCCTGGTTCCCCTGATTGTTTCTTAATCAGATTGACAAATGGACCTGGGACAATTCAGTTTGGTGGCCACCTTCCTTTTTGAAATAAATTGTTTTTTATTTAGACTGATGATCTTGGGACATCTGGGCTTGAAGCTTAGAGCACCAGGTTCCTAACTGCCTGTACTCATTTTCTAGCATCTTCTTTCATTACTATATAGTATTGTATTACTTCATTCATTACTATATGGTTTTCTTTTTATATATTCCCTGCCCCCATTCCTTAGTTATATTCACATTTAATCCCTAGGACCTAGTATACTACCTAGTATACACCAGGAACTGTTATTATATGAGACTATATCACAAATTAGTGTATGATCTGAAAGATATTGCAAAATTTGTAATTTCATTGCCAGTTTCAAAACAGATTTCTTTCCCACTGCTGGTGAAAGTCCCTGTAATAAGTAGCTCACCAATTTACAATAGGTAGAAAGATAAGCAAGGGGATAAAAATGATATTATATTTACTAGTTGGAAGCTATCATGATTATCTTACATAGTCATGACCTACCTTTTAGACACATGACTCAAATATATGGAGTATCTCAGATTCAGTTATCGCTTATTTCATAAGGTGTCTATTACACTGAAGTGAATCTTTATTTTGCTTGACATTTCCTTTACTATTTATAAATGTACTTGCCTTTGCTTCCTCTTTTCTGAGCAAATATCTAGACAATCTCAACTCACTGCCATTTAATCTATGTTTCAGTGACTATATATTTAGGCAGTAACGGAGTTTCCATTTTTCTGTGCAGGATTAATCTTGAAAAAGGGACAGTGACAGCATTGTTTTTAAATTTAACCTCTTGCTCTTAAATTTTAAGCAACTATCTTAGTGACATTGATTTACAACACTGTATAAGTTTTAGCCCAGTTTAACACCTCTTCAAATATATGCTACCACACTATACCCACCACCAAAGTACCAATAACACTGTCTCATAGTGTACCATTTCATTGGGCCACCTGTCCTCTGTGTCTCCTCTGGGCCACCTGTCCTCTGCTTCTCTGGTAACCTCTGGTCTCCAATCAGATGTCTAGGGTTTATTTTGGTTTAGTTTTGTCTCTTCATTTATTTTGTTTCTTTATATATTTCATACATGAGTGAAATTATCATTACTTGTATATCATTATAAGTACTTCATGGAACTTGTCATAAGTGGCAAGCTTTCATTTCTTTTTATAGCTGAGTTGAATTCCATTGTGTATGTATACTATATCCTCTTAGTTCACTCATGTATCTTTGAACATGTAGCTTCTCAGTGCCTGAGACTCCCATTTAGTTGGGTGTCTTTTTTCATGGTTGTTTCTTTCACTGTATGAAACATTTTACTCTGATGTAGTTCCATATATATATATATATATCTATATATCTATATATCTATATATCTATATATAATTTTTGCTTTTGTTTCCTAGTTGTTGGAATTGATACCCTAAGATAATCCTGATATCAATATTGGGGAGTATTTTTTACATTTTTTCTTTGTACTGTACGATTCCTGGTCTTACATTAATATCCTTAAACCATTTTAAATTAATTTCTATGTATGGTGTGAGATAGTCATCTAATTCATTCTTTTGCTTGTGGCAGTCTAGTTTTCTCAACACTATTTGTTGAAGAGAATTCCCTTTATTGTTTACTCTTAGGTCCTTTGTAGCAAACTAATTCTCCTTATAGTGAGGTTTTACTGCTGGGTCCTCTGTTGATGTGTGTCTAATTTTTATTCTGGTATCATACTGTTTTAGTTACCATAACTTTACAGCATAAATTGAAATGTGGGAGTATACTTCCATTCTTTTTCATTGTCAGGATTGCTTTGGTTATATGGGATTTTCTTTGATTACTTAGAGATTTCAGTAGTGATGTACTTTTTCCTTGAAGACTGTCATTGGAATTTTGATAGGTTTGTTGAATCTGTATATTGTTTAAGTAAAATGGTCATTTTAACAACGTGTTTTAATTTGACTGTAAAGGTTTTCTACCTTCTCTGTTAATTTATAGTGCTTAATTATTTTTTGATGCCACCGTAAGTGGGATTGTTTGTCATTATTTCTTATCTAAGTCATGTTTACATATATGAAAGCAACATATTTTTGCATATTGCTTTTATGGCTTACTATTTTAATGTGTTTATTTGCTCTTCCAAATGGTCTTTACCAGAATTTATTGGTTTGCTATATATATTATTACATCTGCAAATAGGGATAGTTAATTCCACCACCATATGCATTCCTTTTATTTCCTTTTCTTGCCACAGTCTATCTAGAACTTTCAAAATTGCTGAATAGCAGTGGTGAAAGTTAACATCCTTGTATTGTAGCTGATATCAGAGAAAAGGACTTCAGTTTTTCTACACTTGAGTATGGAATTTACTGTGGGTTTCTCACATATGAGAGTTTCTATCATAAGTGGACTTTTCTTTTGTCTGCTATTTTCTCTACAACTATTGATGCAATGATTTTTATTTTTTCTTTTGTTGCTGTGGTAAATTAGATTTATTGATAAACTGATATTAAAACTTTGCACCCACTTGTTATAAATCTCTTGGTCATAATGTATGATTTTTTCACTCTATTGCTGATTCCATTTGCTACAATTTTGTTGAGGATTTTTGAATCTATGTTCATCAAGAACATTGCTCCATACTTTTGTTTCTCTTTTTTTGGTTGATGTTCTTCTCTGATTTTTCTATCAAGGTAATTTTGGCTTCATAAAATGTATTTAGAGGAAATTCCTTTCTAATTTGTTTAAGTTTTTGCAAAGGATAGGTGTTACTTTGTCTTTGAAGATTGGTAGAACTCACCAGTGAAACCATCTGTTTTTGGTTTTTGTTTTAGGAGGACTTTGATTACTATATCATTTTTCTACCTTGATGTGTTCAATGTTTCTATTTCTTCCTGACTCAGTTTTGATAGCTGTGTGATTCTCAAAATTTTTCTGTGATTTTTAGATTGTTCAATTCATTGGCATGAAAGTGTTCATAGTACTTTCCTATGATTCTCGGTACTTCTGAGAAATCTGCTATAACTTCTCTTTCATTTCTAATTCTGTTTATGAGAGTTTTTCACCTTTTCTATTAATGAGTCTAGTTAGAGGCTTATCTTTTTCATTTATCTTTTCAAGGAAGCAGTTCTTGGTTTCATTGATCTTTTGAACTATGTTTTTTGATATCCATTTTCATTTATAATTTTTATTCTGTCCTTCCTTCTGCTGGATTTTGACTTGATTTGTTTACTTTTCTAGATTCTTAATGATTAAAGTAGATTATTTATTTGAGTTTTTTCTTGATGTAGGCCTGTAATGTTCTAAAATTTGCTTTTAATAGTGATTCTGCTGTGTCCTGTAGGTTCTGAGAAATTGTGCTGCGATCTTCTTTTGTTTCCAGAATATTTTAATTTCTCTTTTGATTTTCTCATTAATCCAATAATTATTCAATGGCCCACATTTTAGGGTCCACAAGCTTCAGATTTTTCTTACTTGCTTTCTGCTATTCACTTTCAGTTTTATACTACTGAAATCATATACTGTATATAATGGTATTATTCATGAATTTACTGGCATGTATTTTGTGACCCAATATGGGGTCTACCTCAGGGAATGTTTCATATATTTGAGAAGAATGTGTACTTAGCTTTTTGGTAATGGAATGGACTGTCTATTAAACTCATCAAGTCTAATTCCTCATTTATGGATGTTGTTTCTTTCTTGAGTTTTCTGTCTGGTTGATTTTTCAATTGATGTATGTGAGATATTGAAGATTCCTACTACTATTGTGTTATTTTTGATGCTTTTTTTAGTTCTGTCAGTCATCCAGTACATACACAATTACAAGAGTTATTTCTTGCTGATGTATTGATCCAATAGTTATTGTGTAAGGCCTCTCCCAGACTCTTGTTACCATTTTAATGGAAGGGTATTTTATCTGATTTAAGAATGGATGCCTTGTTTTTCAGCAGATATTTACTTGTAGGATTGTTTTCTAGTCTTTTACTTTGAGCCTATGTTTACCTTTGGTGGTCAGATAGGTCTTCCGGATACAGCAGAAAATAGTATTTTGTCTTCTGATACAATCAGTTACTCTGTGCCTTTTTATTAGTGAATTCAGTAATAGATATTTAGGAAAAAAAATCTCCCTATCTATCTATTTATTAATTTATTATCCATCTAACACTTGCTATTCTGTATTTTTGCAGTTTCTGTGTTTTTATTCTTCTCTTTTCTTCTTTTGTATTTTGAAAGCTAACTATGTGTAGTTTTTTTTAGTTATCTTTTTTTTCATCTTTGTTTCTTCTTGATCTTTTTGTTCTGAGGTTGCCATGTAGTTTATATGTTCATATGTATACTTAAAAGTCTACCTTAACTTGAAAGAAAGTTAATCTTAAGTTTGTTCCCCCAGTCTCTGTTTTTAAACTCCATCCTATATTTTCTGTTTTTGGAGACTTATTCTGCTCATAGTAAGATTTATTTTCTGTTTATCAGGTTCTTTTAATATTTCTAGCAAGATTAGTTGATATATATGATTAGTCCATTTTCTTTTGTAAAACACTTTATTATTCTTTCAATTCCAAGTGTTAGCCTTGCTGGTTAAACACAATTCTTTGTTGGAGCACTTTGACCATCATCTGTCACTCCCTTCTATAAGGTTTTGACTAAGGAATCAACTGATAGTATTATGGGGTTTCCTTTATATGTGACTCTCTTTACCTTTAATTTTTGCTGTTTCAATGTCTTAGTTTATCTGTTACTATGTCAATTTGTTTGAAATTTTTTGAAATTCCTGAGTTTGGATAAGTGTTTTCATCTCTAGTGTGAGGAAGCTGAACTTTATTTATTCAAATAGGATTCTGCCCCTTTCTCTCTTGTCCTTCTAGGATCTGGTGATAGAAATGTTGTTCTTCTTGATACTATTACATACATTTAATATTCTGTCTCCTTTTTCTTAACTTTTTTTTTAACTTTTGGATTGTTTTATGGTATGGTTTTCAGTACCTTATCTCCTATCTAACTGATTTGTTCCTTGACTTCTTTGAGTCTGTTAGCGAGCCCCTCTATTGTATCTATTTTTAGTTTAACTATTCCATTCTTTATGTGACTTTTGCTAGAAGATTGTTTTCATAATTTCTCTGTACTTACTATACTTCTCATTTTTTTTTTATTCACTGTCTAGTTTTGGTAAACATTTTTAAGACTTATTCTGATGTCTTTGAACGTTTGGTCTGTTCTATTGTACTGTCTCCCCTTGCCACCATGTTTTTTTTCTTAATCCATTAATTTGGAGAGTTTCTTTGCCTTCTTACTAGTACTTATTTCAATAGATTACAGTAGGCTGTTTTCCTCTCTAGTTCTATGGTAATATTCTTAGAAATGAAGGTTGAAAGGTATTGGTCTAAAGTGTTTGCCTTGAATACTCTGCTTTGTTTTGCTGTATTAAATCAGGATGGTGTGTATGTGTGTGTGTGTTTGTGAATATATTTGGTAGATTTAGACACTGTTGCCATAGAATGCCAAGGGTATAAGCCTCTCTGGCTGCTGCAGGCATATGAGGCAAGGGAGCAATGTATTATTGCTATATGGAGCTCTCATAGAAGCCCCATACAATCACTGACCCATCAGAGCAGTCTAATCTGAATTCAGTAGGTCTTTAGGACAGTGCCTTTCTCCTAAGGCTTAGACATGAGCAGTGACTACAACTGGGGCTGGGGGCCCTGGCCACATTGTAGAAAGTTACAGACTGCTTAGTATTTATGCCCTCCAAGCTTGTCAAGAACAGGGGGAGACCAGTGTTTCTCAGAACCCTGGAAACTAGTTGTGAGCAGCATGATGCCTTTTATTCTACAGGCTGTTTTCTCCTGGGGAGGTATGTACTTATCCGGCCGAAATAAGTTGGAGGCAAAAGGAAAGCATAGGTAACCAAACAGTGGAGGAGAGATGCCTCTTCCAGTGGTATCTGGGATAGTGTTCCTGGCATACCATATGTAAAGGTTTTCAATTATCTGTCTCTCATCCCTGTGGAGATGCTGGCCATAATTTTCTCAGATCTCCAAATGTGGTTTCTCCCTGGCAGATGTTGTCCTACTCTGTCTGTGGAGGAAGAAACCAGACCAGGATCCTATCTTCTGCTTAAATTTCCCAGAGACCTTGTTCTGAAGACTGTTACAATTTGTACTAATTTGATGGAAAATGTTTTTAATTGCTTTTCCACTTTGAAGAAATTGCTGAGACCCTGTAGGTGTGATGACCTATTTAGTGAGAGAGCTGTAGGATACAGTGGTACCCACAGGGCTTTCCTTTGATGTTTGTTTTGTATAACAAGTCCAGCAACAATCGATGAGTGGTGGCACATCCTAGAATGGCAGTACTCTGCTCTTGCACCCTCTTTTTCTTGTATTGTAGACACAAATGCTCATAGTAGAAGCATGTATACACACCATGAAAAAAAAAGTTTTACTTGTCATGTAACTGTATAGTGGTTACAAAATCAGAATAAACTACAACTCAAATCAACTGACTGAGATATTGAAAGCAGACCATATTGTCAGTTTGAATACAATGTTCATGCTACAGATGTAGAGTTTGTCTTTACTAACCCCTCAATGCTCTCTTTTGTAGCACTTAAAATTGTGAGTATCCTGGGCCACCAAAAATATGGTGGTCTGTCAGAGGAAATCTGAATGACTTATAATGTCTCAGAGCCTTTTGTTGAATCATCCAGCGGCAGGTGCAAGTTGACATGGATGATGGAAAGTCTCCATTCCTCCAAATTAGAAGAGTAGTCACTGGAGGCTGAGTGGACCCCATTGGTTTAGCTTCCACATGCCCTTTAGACATTGTCTGTTCTTTCATCTCTTCGTGGACTTGTCCTGGATCTATCACCCTCTTCTCTGATGCTGCCATACCTGCCCTTCACTGCCATGTTCTGATCATACCTGTGTCTCCACTTAACCTTGTGACCCTCCTCTAATTGCTAGGATGTCAGCAGAAACACAATTTACATGTGGATACAGTTGGAAGACATCCTTGAAAGGTAGAGAGGTGAGGAAGAATAACAATGAATATACTTACCAAAGTGATAAGGAAAATTTGGAATAGAGATGGTACTGTAAAGAGTGGCAGGGTAAAAAAAGTGGCTATCTTCCTAAAGTAACAGCCACCACAGGTTAATGTGTGGGCTTGTGGAAGAATGGAAAAACTATGGAAACAGATATTGTGAGTATCTAGTTTAGATAAGTATAGGTATAATTTAATTAAGACCACTTAAACCAATCTATCACATTTTCTATAATGAAAAACACTTGGAGAAACTAGTACTTACCCCTGTAGTGAATGCCATTGGTTGCTACTTAATTATACCAGAATCCTCTGGAATGGGACATTGTGCATATTCATGGAAATTACTTTAGTGTGTGTGGCAGATAGTTATGGTTTGTCAACCCTTTTTCCTTTTCCCTTTTTATTTGGTAACAGATTTAGGGATTTACCATCCTACTGCTTTGAGCCCAAGGAAACTACAGGTTCTTATGTGCTGACAGTGACATGCTCTGCTCCTCACAGTGAAGACACTGTGATGGTCATATGATTCAACTCTGTGAAGCAAAACAGGGTCCAAGAAGTTTTGTCAGGGCAAAAGGAAATTCACTCTTTTCCATTGGAGTGAATAGTAGAGGGTTATGATTATGTTTTGAGTCAGGTTGGGGTTTTCTGAGAGAAACCAACACAAACTACTAAACCAACATAGGGAGGGAGGGCTGGAGGGAGGAAGAGAGAGAGAAAGAGAGAGAGAGGGAGAGAGGGAGAGAGAGAGAGGGAGAGAGGGAGAGAGGGAGCAACAGAAAGAAGATAGAGATCACACTTAAATCCATTTGTGCTATATGATTTTTAAACTCATTGCAGTGAATCTCTATTGATTAAGTCAGTTTGAGCTGATTTATATCAGCTCAAACAAGTAACAAATGTTAGCTAATAAATATATAGTAAGTGCATGTATTTCTCATATGCAATCTTTTATAAGCAAACTCATTAATCCTCTAGAACCCTATGAGTTTGATATGATTACATCCCCATTTTACAAGTGGGAAAAAATATGATTTCCAAATTCATACAAGTAGTCAACAGTAGATCTATGATTCAAACCCAAGAAATCTAGCTCCAGAATTGTTTTCTATGGCCACTACGTAACATTGGAAACTCTCATGATTTCCAGAGTGACTAGTCTGACCCCAACTTAACCAGATATGTTTTGAGGTTTAGACTTCAAGAGAGTATAAACTCCTCTGGGACAAGTACTACGTTTCATTGTTTAACATTGTGTCTAGCACATGTGTGGTTTATATAGTTAAGACCTATACTAAACTGAAATAAAAGGCAGGATTATTTACAAATTGGTGTATAGCTTACTTCTAGGATAAAGAATAAAGCTTTAGAAACAAGAACCCAAATAAAAGTGTGTGTACACTCTTCCATGTACTTGTACACATGACATTCTTTCTGAGGGACAGAGCTGTAGGAACAAATGCATATAGGTCTGTATAATGAAATTCAAAATCTGAAGTCTCCCTCTCATCCCCTCCCCTCTACCAGCCCCAGCTCTCAATGGCTAGGTCTACTGTTTTAGCCATAAAGGAAATAAATTTTCTGACCTCTATCTTGGAAGCTATAGAGGTTCCAACGCCATCCTCTTTGTGCTTAGCAAGTTCTATTCACTTTGCTGCTTATGCCCCTTGGATTCTGAGCATGGGATTTCTTCCCTTTTGCTGCCTGTCTTCTGCATGGCCCCCTCCTTCCTCCAAATGTCCGTTCTGATCAGATGGACAAGTCAGGCTTTACCCAATTAGTCCACTTTAAGTAGCTTACCCTGTACTTTATTAAAAGCAGAATCCACATTGGGTTGACAAGATTAGAGGAAAATATAAAAATAAATTACTGTATTAAAATTAATTAAATGAAAAGCTGTACCTAATACCAGGAAATGATGGACTTCACAGGAGCAGTGAAGCCCTTAGTTCAACAAATGATTTTTTAAAATCCTAAAAACTCCCTATTCAGAACTGAATTAAATATTCTCTATCAAATGCAAAACCAAAATTATACTAATTTTGACTTTTTGCACAAAGTGAATAAAAAGTTCTTTCTGCTCTTTGCTCTAAGACAAATTCTTTTGATTACAACACTATTCCACAGGTTGGGTGTTATAAATAACACCACTTTACACTTACAGAATTATTCTGAGGAGCTCTAAGAATTTTGAAGACATACAAGTGTACCAGTGAATAATTAAATAGGACTACAGGTCTAACTCCTCAGTTTAGGAATAAATCACTGAGCAAACCAAAAATCTGTGGAAACTGAAACACAGCCATGAGATAACCACTATTAAAATTGGACACCAGTTTTTTGAATTTTTTATATACTGCCATCAATTATTTTTAAAACTTTGTTTTTGATAAATTCAAATTTGTTTGCTCATAACAACATAAAGAATCAAAGTAGGATTTTAATGGGTATGGAATAAGTTGGGGGAAATATGAAATTAGATGACTTTATTCTTCATACATATTTTGGATTTCTGTTATTACATTCCCTTCAGAAATCAAAATGTATTTCCCTCCATTTATATTGTGAACATGTGTTGATGGAGACTGGATTGGACAAGAATTGAGGGAAACACATGAAAGTTAAATACTGGAGTAGGTTCTTTTTTTTTTTTTATTTATATATAAATTTCACAACATTGTAATCCCAGGGGTTTGCCTCCCCCATCCTCTCCTCCATTCCCCACCCCCTCCCCTCCTGCTCAAAGTTGTGCACTTCAATTTGGTGCTTAGCTTGTTTTGACTTTTCCTCAAGTCTTTTATTTTTTCACTCTACCCCATATATTAGTGAAACCATTTGGTTTCTGTCTTTTTCTTTATGACGTGTTTCTGCTGATATGATTTCTTCTAAGTACATCCATGTTGTTATAAAATCATTGAATTTGGAGTAGGTTCTTTTTGGCTCTTTTCTAAAGCAAGTCCTCATCAGTTCTATGCCTGAGCAAGTGACAAAGCACTCAGAAGTGACTTGGGTGACCCAGCTCTGTAATGGGGGACTCTGGACTCAGCACCTTGGAGCCTCTATTTCTCCTCTGTGAAAAGAAAATAATCAGAACACCTGCCTCTGAGAATGGCTGTGCAGATAAAATGGATTAATATATATGAAACTTGTAACAAAAAGTTTTGCTCATAGCAAGTGTTGTTATATTGTAGGTCTCCTGTTGAGCTGATCATGTGCTCTGAGAATGGCTGTGCAGATAAAATGGATTAATATATATGAAACTTGTAACAAAAAGTTTGGCTCATAGCAAGTGTTGTTATATTGTAGGTCTCCTGTTGAGCTGATCATGTGCTCTGGGGTTTGATAGAATTTCAATCTTTTGTCCTATTCTCCCCCATAGAGACTTGATCACTCTTTATCCCAAATTCTGCCTTATTTTCCCTTATAGGACATATTACCATGAACATATATTTATTTCTATATTAATAATCTTCCCGTCTACCTTCCTGAGGTAGTTACTGTGACTATTACAAATGAAAAAGCAATGTCAATTTTTTGCCTCCTGCTACTAGAGCTTAACCTCTGTAAGAGAAAAGACAGATATGTTTGTTCCTTGATGCACACCAAGGTTCTAGAATAGCACTTGACACAGAGTAGGCATGCAATAGAGGTGAGTGAATTGAATGAATAGTTTGTTGTTCTGGAGGGTTTAATATTTCCTCATCAATATCAGACCTGCACTACCTTTTCCTTTTATCTGAAGCCATCATGGAGTGGATGAACATACTCTGCTCTGGATTTGTGAAAGACCCCAATGTTGAGGCTCCTCAGGATTGCTAATGGGTATTATTATTATTTTTTATTGAACTTGTGTTTTGCAGTTCCCTCTGCACATTCACCTAAAATCCTATGCCCTGGGAAATGATCAAAAAGTAGCTATTTGTGTCCTCAGATATGCACATAATAAATGTGTATATTTACAAATTTCAGCAAATATGTAAAAGCTGAGATATTTTAGATAAAAATGTATCACTTCAGGTGTCTTTTAAAATTCTAAGTATATGACAACTCAGGATCCACAACCCAGGCCTCAACTGACTTACTCCAAGTTACTGAACTTCTGTTTACATGGGGTATGTCTCTCTATTTTGCTACAGCTTGGCTTGTTCCTTATTGTCTCTCAGATATTGTGGGTAAGTGTCAGTTACCATTTTTTATTGCAATTAAGTAATGTTTTATAGATAGAGAAATTGTGTTTAAAAATGGGAAAAAAGAAGGCTGGGTACTTTAAGAAAATGAAGAAGCAATTACAAAAATAAAGAAATAGCTTATTTGATGTATTAATTATGAGACTGCCCTGAAGACTTGATGGTCACCTCAATCTTGGGACATTGGAGGTTGCCACCCTGTCCAAGTGAGAGGGTCCTGTGGACTGGATCACTCAGTCATCTTGGGCTTCTGCTAAGTTGATGATAATTTAGTTTTGTTTCTTCTTTGATAAGCTGAGACATATTTCAGTGTTGACTTATGTCATTTAGCCTCATTCTAGCAATGCTTTGAATAATACTTCTGCAGAGTATTAATTCACAGAAAGTAGTGAAAAGTTGCTATTCCTCTAGAATCAGAAATTAATCTTATTTAATATACTCGTGCTTTTTACTGACTTGTTAGGATATGAGTCAGTAAGTCTCTGTTGCTAGTAGATATTATAGGGGAAATGGGTTCATAGCTAAATAAGACTGGAAACCATAAAATAAATTAATTTTTTATAGCTTCCTTGATTTGCTTACTTTTTCAAAAGAGGAACTGTGAATCTCTAATGATCTAAGCACTCAATGAGATGGGAGGAGGCTGCTATGTATTATTATTTTCCATACTAACTTTGCTTAGTCATAAATTATACATTTATAAATCACAAAACTTAGCTGGGCAAGCATGATAGTTTTTTGCTTTTACTTTGCAAGGATATATAGCCCACACTTAGTTGTCTCAATTTAACAGGATTCATGAAGATAATAGTACAAAGATACCACTCACATCCTAGATTCTCAAATGCCATGTTTATTAGACATGTTTAAAAGCTTTATTACTCATTATTTAAAATAGCGTTTATATAATAATCACTAATATATCACATTCATTAGGTTCTTATATTATTGTAAGACATTGTACTAGACTCATATTTTCCATATATTTTCCTCTTAATCATTACAATAAAGCAGGTAAGTGTTATTCCTCTTTTATACATGTGAACTCAATGTTTGGGAAAATAAATATTCTACCCAAGAACCCACCTAGAAAAAAATGAAGTTAAACAACCAAAACATATTTTATGCATGTGTTTTTTGGACATGTATTCTTTTAAATAATATAAAGTGATAGACTTTATTTACTTATGAGTCTGACACATCTGAATTTTATATCTATTAGTTTACTCCTCCCACTAAGAAATGCTACTACAATTTTCATTTTTACACACTAAAAATTAAGCTTGAGGTAAGACTCATAACTATTGCCTCTTCAAAGTATCAGTAATCCACAGGACTAACTCTGCACATCTGGGGAGATGCCTAGTCCATGTGCTTGCTTAACTGCTCTTCTGGATACTCCAAAGATATGCCTTGAACATCTGCTCCTTATAAAGTTCCATTATAAGGACTGATATTCAGTCAAGGTTTAAAAGCTCAAAACAAAATAGAAGGATGCTTATCTAAAACATCAAAACTATACCACTAAAACAAGTTGGAAAAGTTCCAGTCAAATCTGTGTTTATGTATCTGTTTTATTCTTTTGTATGTAAACATTTGCTTACCAGATTTTTTTTGTTTAACCCCCCCGCCAAAAAAAAAAAAAACAAGCCAACAAACATACAAACAAGCAAAACTTGTCTTAATGAATTGCATGTGATAAATCATACACCCTACTGTCCACACCTGCTCTCCAACAAATGGCTGCAGCCACAGGGAGAAAGTGGGTGTCTCTGCCTTGTGGATGTCTCTCACAACTGAAAGGGGGTGTCTCAGCTTCAAGGTGTGCCTGTCACTGCAATAAAGAGGTTGACAGATTCCCAAAGAATGTAACAAAGGCCTAGAGGAAGGCATGCTTGGAAAGAAAATTGAGAGTGAACGCCAGAACTTTACAAAGAACTCCCAAAGTAGGCTCTTGTAAAAGTGAATAATGAGCTGCATAGACTAGTTCCTTCATGCTGAGTTCAACACACCTCTTTAAATATTAGATTGTCGAGGAAGCAGATACTCGGAAACCCTTTCATCTTAATTAAAGTTATGTGGGCTATGAAATACTTTTCCTTTATATTAAGCTCTTATTCCTGTGGAGAAATTTCTATTTGTTTTATCTAATTTGAGCTTCAAGGTTAATCTTGGTTTAAGACTTTCACTCACTAGGAGAGACGGTCCATCCGGTTCTTGGAATCCCACATACCTGCACACATCCACCAAGATCCTGCTGGGCTCCAGAGCCTCTTGCTTGCAGTACATTGTTTACGTTATTTCCTTCCCCAGAAAGAATGATCTGCGTATCTGGTACAGATAGCTGGAATGGAGAGGATGCTGAGTAAAAGGTTCCAGAGTTTTCTATTTTAGAGAACTGGAGGGTGAAGGAGTTTTTTAGGGTTTTTACCCTTCTGCCATTAGCCTCTATGTCCAGCACCTGTGAGTTGTGGCTGTCCCACGATTGTATACACCTGGACCCACTGGGTGTGCACATGCATGAGTGGGCACACCTGGGCTTATGAGGCGGCACTAAAAGGGCCCTGTCACCATGAGGGAGGGGTGGAGTGAGCACAGTGAATGAGCACTTGAGGAAAGCATGTGGGGAGAAAGGAAAGAGAATTTGAGAGAGAAACTTAAGGGCTGTTTCTTTGCTGTTAATTATTAGAAGTTCTATAAAGATAATTTCAGTGACTCCAACATTCTTGACCTGCTACAACCATGATGAACCTTCTTGGATTATGATGGTCACCTGACAGTTGGCATAGTCGGCAGGATTCAATGCAGCTAGAGAAGACAGAGATGTTGGCCTAAGATGGCAGGAGAGTTCAACACAGAGAGGAACCTCATGCCACAATCCTTGAATGTGGACTTTCTGATAGAACTTGCTCTGGGATATGGTGATTGAGGCTTCCATGATAGAGAAAGCAAGAGGGAGTGGGAAACATTGGAGCCAAAGAAGGGAAATGTGCTTTATTCCAGAGAGGGTTTTTTACAGACATTGAGACAGTCGACATTTTGAACTATTTGTCACACAATGCTCCCCGACTTCTTCAATAAATCTATGTTAGATTTAATTAAGCTGATGATGTGATTTGTGCTTTTGATTTCAAAGAGAAAATAAATCATGAAGACGTAGACTTAATTTGGGATCTAATGGAAATGTCTTGGAATTTTTGGAGTACTTTCCCTGCATGATGTGGAAGCATCTTAAGTGACACTTGTCTAGTGATTGAGAAGTTATACTTATTAAACAGTTGGAAAAATGAATAAAGGTAGATTCTAGTGTATATGACACCTTCAGTCACATGCTAAGCCTATGCCCATGACTGACATTGTTAATCAATCATAGTTTTCTTCCCATGTGGTATGAAATGCCACCTCAGAACCTTATCAATGACTGTCAGTCACCAAATAATCAATGCTAGCATAATATATGAAGCCTATTTTCAATGGTGGGCCCCAAATTTAATAGTTGGCTTCTCTACTGAAACTGATCCTATTTTCTTTCCTTCCCAATTTCAAATAAAGCCTCTATCAGCTCAGCTGGAATTCCATTCTCAATTCTTCATTTTGTCTCCATGAGTTATATTGCACATATCCATGAAAATTCTGGTTGGTAGACACCTGACATTGATAGGAAAAAATTCCAATGAATCTATTCACATTTATTTTATTATAAAGCAGAATTGTGTTGAAAGGATTTCTGTAGTTAGTGAATAAAGTTATACCTCTGGCCAATCAGTTTTTCATCTACCAGAATTAGGCTTTTGACAAAGTACAACAATGTGCTTTCAGTCAGGAAACCTGAATTTACATTTGGGGTGAGCTACCACTCGTGTGATCTTGAGCAAATTGCCATAGAAATTGGGGCTGTGGTTTCCCTTATTTATGAGGAGAATGGGCTGTCTGCTATCAAGGTTTCTGGGTCTCCCTTGGTTCTGTTTCACCACTAATCTAACTATGAAAAAGAATTTCATTCTTCATCAGATAAATAAGAAAGTTATTTTATATATGACTGGCTTCTCATTCATCCATCAAAGGAGCGCATGCCAAAGACAAGGAAGAGGGAGCGAGAGCAGTTGGAAAAATTTGTGAGAAGTCAGCACCTCAAACACATTCCTGTGGCATGGAGGATATGTCCTTTTACAATTAGGAACCCATCTCTTCCCTGACCACATTTCTGAACAGATTCTACATGATATGAATAGAGATTGGAAGGATTCCAGAGGGTTTTGACTCATGGCTCACTTTAACAAAGGTTAAGCTGTAAGTAATAATTTTTCAGTCTTTGCATTTTCTTTTCATATTGAGTGGCAATACAATTCCTTCTATATCAGTCTCATTACATTTATAGTCTAGATTTCAAATTTGTAATTATTTTCAATTAAATTGTCTTTGCAGAGTAAATTTACTTAGTGCTTCAAAAATAACAAAAAAGATAGATTACTAGTAATAAGGTTGCCTCATTCATTTTCTTATATGTCCTTAAATACAGTTCCCAAATCTTTAAAAATACTATCTAGTTATATTTATCCATTACCTATCTACACTCTATCATATATCATCTATATATGTATGCATATGTATATGTAGCACACATATATACCCACTCATTTTGCATACTGGGTCTTTCATTAAATATATCTTAGGATCTTTTAAAATTAGTACTTGAGAAGTGTCTTATTTTATTTTGAAATTTTTAAATATTTGGCTTAGCATCTCATCATATGTATGTACCATCATTTGATTCTACTAATGGATTTTCAGACTGTTTCTAATTTTTTGTTATTGTAGAAAATGCTGTGGTGAACATTATTATTCATACATAACTTTTTCATATGCGCAACTTTGCTGTAGGAGAAATTCATGAAAGGAAAATTACAGGATTGGATGATATATGCATGTTTAATTTTGATAGCTAATTCTTGCATAGAGTTACACCAATGGACAATTTCACCAGAAATGTATGAGACTAACAGCTCCTCCTAGATTTCTAAAAGTAACTTTGTAAGAAAAAATCATTTTAAAGAACATATAGAAAAGTACAGAAACCTTAAGTACATAGCAATTCTCATAAATTTATATGTACTTATAATATGCACCTATATTAAGAAACAGGGCATTTCTTGACTCCAGAAGTCTCATTTTCAGCTCCTATCACTGTCTCTTACTACAAAGGAACCTCTATTCTGACCTTTAAAAGCACAGATAAGCTACATAACAATTGGTAAATTTTTAAATGTTTATATTAAAGGTAGTTTGCATTAAAAATATTTACTGTGCTAGATATGCATATCTTGGTTCCTAATACAAAAAAAAATCTGTCAGATGTTTTCCCACTCATCATCTGATATTTTCCTGCTAAACAGGACCAGTAAAGGACTATTTTACAAGGACATTTTAGATAGCATCTAATCCTGCCCATTTTATTTGGTAAATATATTTTCCAAAGCATTTTTGTTTTCTTTGAATCAGAAATCACAAAGTGATTTTCACTAAGTTTAGAAAAGTATGATTTCTGAGTTGAAATATAGGAAATATGGGTTAAATGGGATTCATTTCAGCAGGGGAATCTTGGGAAAACTTAAAGCAATAACAAGCGAAACTCCGGAGTACCTTGAACTGAAGAAGAACAAAACAGCTGCTGTTTGAGGGAGACAGACCAGATATAATAAAGTGCGGGGGGCAAGGCAAATGAATCGGGGTTTTGAGTGTCAACTCAAACCAAAAGTCAGAGGGTACATGATTCATCTCGCAGGTGTTGAGTTGCAATCAAGAAGTTTCACACATGGGCAACTCTGCTTAGCATCCTCCAGAGTGAGTAGTAACCTGAATTTATTTGAAGATCTTTAGTAATTTTCTTATGATTCACTAAGGATGCTTAGTGATTCTCTGAAGCAACAGAGGGGAAACCAGCTAGTGACAAACAGGCTGCTGCTCATGGCAACCTCCTCTCAGAAATAACCAGATACATTATCATATATTCTTAGCTCCATTACTGCAGGCTTCTGTGACTTATGAGTATTCTTCTCTGCTCTTTGAATCCTTACCTTCTTGAGAGTTTCAGTTCTTTCTTCTTTGTTGAGTCAATCCACTATAGTCAAGGGTCATCTGAATTAGTGGAGGGATAACTCATGAAGAAATTGCGAGTATTTCACAAATGAACCATAGAAAATAGGGAAAATTGCCAATATGATCTTCCTGAAGACCTGCCTTGAGTTTTAGTTAGTATGAATAAATGAGACTATATGGTCTGTTATCTATGGTAATTTTATTCTGTTTATTATGTCTACTTGGTTACTTAAAGTATGTATGATGACTTAACAAAAACATATTATATAGGGCCACATAAGTTAAAATAAGAAGGAAACACCAGGAAAATAAAGGCATTGGTATTAGCATTAAATGAATGAAGAAGGCTATTTGAGCCAAAATTGTCTGTCATTCTGTCCTTTCCACTTTTTTATGGATGACAAATTTGACTTTCAAATTTCTGGAACATCAACAGGAAAACATTGACAATAAAAAAACTCATAAGGCCCATATATATAAAGAATATTTCTTTGAAATGCTCAATTAAATAGAGAAGCATTATTCTTGATACTAATATAAGAAACAAAGTCTCTAAAAATTCTCATTAAGAAGATTCTTTGTTATGTGAATAACACAATTTACAAAGCAGGTGCAACAAAGTATTTCTAAATGCTAGAAGCATTTCGAAAAGTCTGAAGTAGACACCTTATCATTAACTTCAGTACAGTGAGATGACATTATACCAAAGAACAGTGTGACTTAGTTTTGCGATGATCACTGGTAAATATAAGATATTCCAGAAAACTATGGATGACCTGTATATGTACCATGCAAAAATTATTTCAGGATTATTATTGGCCTGGGTGGTGGTTTATCTGCATTTTCAACTAGGATTGGAAACATAAGTCTTATATTCTGTTGAACTAAGGAAAAAAGAGTTGATCATATCATCTTATTAAGGAGGGAGTCACTTAAGATGATTTCACAATTTCCCTTAAGGCATCTCAGCTGCTGATTAGAGATTTTCAAAAGTCTTATTCTACTTGGGATTATGACTGAGATTTGCCTTAAAATAATTTTAGATTTAGCTTACTGTACCAAAAAAATAAACAATGGAAGTTCCCAAAGTTACGCTATAGAGCTTGAGAAAGTCTGAATTCACCTATATTTAAAACCAATGCATTCCTACAAAGCCCCGGAGGATGTCTGTTGTCAACCATGAGATTTCCTGGTGTGTTCCTCTAGATAAATTAGTTGCAGTGGTATACATTACTCTGAGGATATAAACAAAATTTATACAACATTTAATCTGTACAATCATGCATTGTCATAATGGCTATGTTCCAAATTAAAGATAATAATAATCTCTTTCTACTAATTGCAGATTCTTTTCTGATGAGAAAGCAATGTAATACAGGCACTAAAATTCAGTTCCGTTAGTAGAATGAGATAAAATATAGATCTACTATTCTTTCTGCACTTGATCTTTTGTGTTTGATCATAAATGCACATTGTGAAGAGATGTCTCATACCTCCAAGCTAAACACTGTTTGCTACTCATTAGTGATTTATAAATGATATTTTCTCCCTGGTGACATATCTTTTGATATGATTCTCTAATAATAACATCCACCAATATTAAAATAAGAACATCCCCATGTATTGTGATCATCTTCAACCACATTTCCTCATGAAAATTAAATTTTAGCACACCAACTGATATTGTATGCATATATTTGTCTACCATCATTATAAATCTCCTAAGGGTCTCTATAAAATGATAGTTTTGCCTCTTTGTAGTAATTCTACCTAATGCTCCAAAGCAAGAAACTAATTACATGCTGACTTTTCACTAACTTTGATCTTTCAAATACCATATATGGAGGTTCTATAGGTAATCATATAATTATAATTCACTAAATGAGTTGAAATTAGCCATAAACCTTTTTATTTAAATTGTGTTAACTGTTTCTGCAGTAACACTGTCTGCACTTCCACTCTCTCCTACGTAAGTTTGCCGATATAAGGTTTCAAACTAAAATCTGATTATGGTCAGTAATGTTTATAAAAAATGCTTCATTATAACAAAAGAAGCACCAATGAAGATGAATATGCAAAGAATTTCTTAAATTATGCTTAAGGAAAGGCCGGAGATAAACTATAGTACTATAAGGAAATGACTGAAATTTCTCAGGGGAATGTTTTAGTCCACAAGACAAAAAAATGACCTCACTTGTGCTTCCCATTGAATTGGTGCAGTATTTCCTGAAAGAAAAATTGAAGATAATTTTTCTTTTAGTGTATCATAGGACTATGCACAGAAAGAGAAAAGAATCCTGGGTTTTACTTTCGGAATAATCCAAACCCCTCACTTCACATAAGGAGTTTACTTGGAATGGATTGCTTTTTTTAAATGACCACTTAAGTAAAACAATCATTCACTAGGTCAAAACTATTCATTATTGTTGGTGATTTTACATTCTTGGTGTAATTTATTTTTTAACAGTTCATCTGACAGTATTTTTGTGGGTTGTTTTAACTTGCTACTGAAACTTTCTTTTCTTGTAAGTATATTCCGAACACTAGACCAATGACGCAAAATTAGGGGTACTTACACCCCTTAAGAGGCATTTGGCAAGTTCTCAAGAAAATTTGACTGTCGCAACTTGAAGGGATCAACAGGCACCCAGTGTGCTGAGGCCACTATGCTGCTTAATAGCCTATAGTGAGCAGGACTCATTCCACAAGGAGTAGCCAACCCCAGATACTGATAGTACAAGGCTGCCTTGGACTACCTAAAAGGAAATAAGTATATATCAATAACTTATTTGTAAAATCTTAAAATGAAGAAACCCAAGCCTTTTGAGAGGCAAACTGGTTGTAAATTTTCTCTTTAAAGTGGACCTCAAAAGGTATGGAAAGGAAACATTCCATTATTTGGAAAGCAGACCTCTAACTTCTACTGAACCTTATTTATCTAATAACATTTAGAACCACACAAAACCTTGATCACCACATTCACATGAAAGCTGAGTAAACAAAGTATGTTTTGACTTGTCATCAATCATGACATGTGATCACAGGGAATACTGTGTGCAAGAGGCAGTTGTTTTATCTGGAGCCTTAGCATTTCAAAAATTCAAAACAGTAAAGTTGTTTATTTGACACCATTCTTGACCTGACTGCAGTGCTTCGTTCTAAGAGAAAGTAAAACACACACAGCTTTATGATTATTTGTAATTATATAGGAAGTCAAGTTCTCTGGCAAATGGTTATGGTCCTAGGATCACAAAGAAACAGGAAGTGCCAAGAAAAATGGGGTGACTGTGATTAAGCATAATTTCCAAGCCATGGCCAGGACCAATGGTGACTCTCACTTTATAATTTTTTGAAAGACTGGGCGTGCCTTAAGCTCTAGGAATTAAATATTTTTGGAGTCTTTGTTCTAAGAATGAAGTTACATGCACGGGGATATTACTTTGAAAGCTGATCTTCTGTAACATACATAAACTCAATACACAAACTTTGAGCTTTGTGAAACTGGATTGTCAACATTGTTTCAGACACGAAATTTATTTTCCAGTCTTCTTGCTTATTTTGATCAGATTGACCCTCAGTATCAACTACTTCCTTTCTCTTTGAGACTGTCTTTCACTAATGCCAGTGACCAGGGGAAGAACTGATCAAAAGGGCTATGGAGTTTATGTTCTAGTTTCAGTTTCCTTATCTACCTTTTGGGACAACAGGACTCACAGATTTCAGATCTATATTCCAATGATTTGGGAGGGTGGGAGTCTATTTACAAATTCAGGCCTACCTTATTGTGTCCTGGCTTTCTGGGGATCCCAGTCCAGATGACACAGGACTTCATTCTCCCACCTTGATTCTCCCACTTTTTTACTGAGCAACTAACTTCAGCACTTGACTCTTCTAGTCAAATATTTGTAGGATATAGTCCAAACTGATATTTTCTTTGAAATTTGGATAAAATATATACAAATTGAACAGTCCTTTCTCATTTATGTATATTGTTACAGTGATTTATAAACTACTAAGAAGTTAATGAGCATAACCAAAACTCAGAGGAGCATTGACTAAACTTACTATGTAATGAAACTATTATTTGAGTTCAAGTACTAAGTATTTTGAGATATTGGGTCAAAAAACATCTCTACTCCACAAGTGCACACAAAGAAAATCCTTATGGTTCCGATGGGGAAGGGGGGGTAGGAACAAGATTTTTTTGTTTGCTTGTTTGTTTTTTATTTTTAAATTGCTTAACTGGGGGTATGGTCAAAAGGTTTACAGATTTTCTGTTCTAGTTTCAGCCTGCTTATCTGCAATTTGGGACAACTGGATTAACAGATTTCAAAAATACATCCCAATGGGAGGAATTGAGTATATCGTGTATCAACAAATTCAGGGCTACCTTACTTCCTTTTGGGTCGTGCATACCTTATGATAAATTTGGGAAGGAGAAACATAATACTGTTGAGTTGGACTTTCTGCATTATATGAAAACAAGACAATATTTTAAATGCAAAGAAAGATCATTTCATTTTTATTGTACATATTATTTTGATCCTATTTGTCTGAGGGGCTTGATACTTGCTCTCTCTGCTTGGAATGTGTTAACCATCTACACTGTTAACTACTTTATCTTTTGGGACTCAATTCAGCAGCCCTTTTCCTGTAGAACTTTCCTCTGTAACATGGGTTCATTCCTTCTTCTGCAGCAACCACAGCTTTAGTCTATATCAACATTCACAACTATGATACTGTTCTATATTTTCAACAGCTTTTTTGAGGTATTTTTAGATAATATCACAAAATTCACTAATTTAAAAGGCAAAATTCAATGACTTTCAGTAAATCTTTAGAACTTTACATTCCTCATGATCCAATTTGGAAAAAATACTCCATAATATCAAAAAGAACCCTCATGCCTAGTTACAATTACTCCCCATTCACACCTACCTCGGGTCCCAGTTTACCACTAATCTGCTTTGTAATTCAATACATTTCATGAAATCCTGTGTTGCCTCTTTTTTCAGTTTCCTTTGAGAAGTTTCTTGGAAGCATGAATCATGATTTTTTTTTAATATTTCTTAGTAAGTAATAAATAATAGCATGTCATATATATCAAACCTTTCACTTATTGAAAGGGTATCGTTAAAGGCATTACAAATTCCTTCTAATTTAATCCTTATAACATTGGATGGGCATCATTTTTATTCCCTTTCAGATATAAGGTTATATAGTCTTAAAGTAGTTAAGTAGCCTACCCAAGTGCATGTCTGAACTTGAAACCCAGGTTGTCAGATCCAAAACTGGGTGAATGAATAAATCAATATCGAAAATAGAAGATTCTTGATGTAGAAAAACTTTTCTTAATTCTAAAGAGGATTCTAACAGAGAACTCATGTATTTGCTTACAGGATTTGAGTACATGTGGTAAAAAAAACACCATAGCAATGTCCATAGATTTCCTTAGAATCCCAAAGTAAGCCAAGATCCAAAAAAATGGTAAAAGCCCCTTCTTTAGGCATTAAGGGGAGCTCTAATAATGGTGAGTTATGGACCTTCACTGTGCTTCTTGCTTCAAGAATATAAAAGGGAGACATACTCTACAGCTGTGTTATGTTGGCCACTATTGAATAACGTTTACTAAGAACTCATTTGTGCCAAACTGTGTTCTCTGCTAAAATAAGGAAGATAACCCTACCTCATCTGTATCAACGGAAACACCTTCTCATTCTGCTTTTCCTTTGTTTCAAGCTGCCTGTCATGTCAATAAAGTTGTTGGGGGGAAAAATTCAAATAGGAGAAAGGCTATATATGGAGAACCCCTTATATCTTTTTTACTCCCTGGTGTAAACTCTTCCTTTTCCCCCAGAGCATGGGTAAGTTAATTGTATTTGAATGAATAATTCTAATAAAGCAGTGACCTTTAATGCCAACTGGTGTTTTTAATTTTGATTCACTGTCAGTCATTCCAACAGGAGCCACCCTAGGATGTGAGCAGTAAAAAGGCCATTATGTACAGAGAGGAGAAAAACAAACAGTCAGAGCTGGGTGCTGCCCACAGGTAAACACATAGATGACAGATCTTACAAAGAGATTCAGGCTAGAGATTTCTTACAAAGGAGACAAAAATACTGGAAATTAGAACCATAGGTATGTCAAAATGAGCAAAATAAAAAAAATTATTCTTATCAATATGATAATTTGGAAAATTCAGAAAATACAGAAAATCAAAAAAAGTAAATGAAACAAAACAATACCATTTGAAATCTCTATTACCTAGAGATAATCATGATGATCACTGTAAAATTCTGAAATATGTCCTTCCTATCTTATTTTTATGTATTCACTAACTTATATAAAATATGCATATATACATTTATATCTATGCATTTACACAGAGATTATAATGCATGTATTATTTTTTGCTTATATGAGAAATACTACTTCAGGTTTTGTAGCTAAAAATTCAGTTTTAAAATTATTCATTCATATGAATTAGAAAATAATAGTGACCACTTCTTAAAAAAAAAGTTCAAATAGCTTTTAGTTATCAATTTCAGTCTAAAATAAAATATAACTGCTCCTTAACCTACCCTTCTGTTCTACTTATGTATCACCAGTGTAGCAATATAGAAATTACTGTTCCATAGAAACTGGTTGGCCTATAAAATGTATATTAAAAAATTTAAAAGTATACAGTCTAATACTCCATTTTAATCCCTTCCTTTACAGCTTTTCAAAAATGGTAATGGAAAATGAAAATGGAGATGTCTTTTTTTTAGAGCACCTCTTTCAAGAAGCAGTAGAAATGGGACATGCTAGTTCTCAGACTCTGGCCCACCAAATCATGAATTCATCCCTAAGAAGGCACAGAAGTAGTCCAATAGTGAGTAGTATACTCTCCATCAAGATTCTGTAAGTATTTCCCCCTACAAGCAAACAGGACTTCGTATAGACAAATTGACTCCTTGCTTTAATTTGGGGACAAAGTTCTACCAACTAATTAAACTGGATATTAAAATGTTTCTGCTTCACTTATCAGACAACACCTTCCTTAATGTCCATGTCTTCACTGCTTACTGCCATACTTAGGCATTTAACTATTGAATATAGGAGATGGTATAAGAGGAGGTTCCCAACTCTACCCCTGAGAGGTCATCTAATATTTAATTGGGTGAATGATGCACTCAGTTCTGTGACTTTTATTGAAATTGGGATACCTCTTAGACATCTGAGACACACTTCACCAAGCACATTTTATTTTTTCTATTTATAACATGTATTTTTTTACATTATTTGCTCTAGTTCTCATGTTTTATGAGTCCAACGTACTTTGATACCAAATCAAACAAAGACATCCAAAAAAAAAAAAAAAGAGAATTTTAGGTCAATATTTCTGATGAACACAAAATCTTTAATAAAAGTTTAGCAAGTGAAATTCAATAATATATTAAAAGGACCATATATCATAACTAAGTGGAATTTATCCAAAGATGCAAGGATAGTTCAACATTATCAGAGCATCAGTGTAGTTTGCCAGTTCACAGATCAGCAAAAAGAAAGCTATAAATCATATGATTATATCAATAGATCTAGAAAAGGCATCTGATGAGATTCAATATCCATTTATGTTAAAATTCTTTGAAAATGTGAATAGATGTAACATACTTCAACATAACAAATACCATATATAACAGATCCACAGAAAATATCTTTCTAATAATGAAAAACTGAAAATTTTTTCCTCTAAGATGAAGTAGAAGACAAGATTGTCTACTATCACCGCCTCTAGTGAACAGTTTTGGAAATCCGAACTAGAGAATTTACACAAATGAATGATATAAAGGTAATACCAAGAAACCTATAACTATTTGCAGATAATGGGATAATATACATGGAAATCTACAGAGTTCAATAAAAACTTACTAGAAACTTTAAATCGGTAGCAGAGCACATAATCAATATTTAAAACTCAGTCACATTCCTACAGACAAACAATGAACTTGAGTGAAAGAAACTTGAAAGAAACTTGAGTGAAAAGAATTAAATATTGGAATAAAATTTACAAAGAGAGTGAAAGATATACAATGGAAACTGCAAGACAGCTAACAAAGTAACAGGAAATTCTAGGAAATGTTAAACTATTGTTTGCTCACAGATTAGAATAATTGGCATAGTGTCCATCTTACCCAAACCAGCAGATTCAATGTAGCCTTTGGGTTTTTGACTCCAACTGCAGAGGATGCAAAAGTAAAAATATACAAATGTGAGTACAAAATAAAACTCTTGCATATTGTGAAAGGTACATCAAATAAAAATACATTTTATCAAAAGGAAGAAAATATTTTGCACATTATCTATTTGACAGGGAGCTAATATTTAAGATCTACAAAGAACAGATGCAAATTAATGAAGAGTAACAAACAATCTGATAAAAAATGGGCAGAAGATCTAAATTAGACACCTTTTCAAAAAAGACATACAGATGGCAGACAGGCATATGGAGAAAAAAATGACTAAATTTAATCAGGGAAATACAAATCAATGCCTCTTATGAGATACCACCTCACATAAGAGAAAATGACTATATCAAATAGATTAGAAACAAGTGTAGTCAGGATATGGAAAAAAATAAATCCTTATAGATTGTTGGTGGGAACGTAGACTAATCCATACCCTATGGAATCCAATATGGAGTTTTCTAAAAATATATCTACTGTATGATCCAAAAATCCCACTCCTAGTTATCTACCAAAACAACTTAAAAACACCAATTCAAAGATGTCTATGCACCCTTATATTTCTTGAAGCTCTATTTAGAGTAACCAAGTTATGGAAACAAACTAAATTTCCAATACCATAATAGTGGATTAAGATGTGGTAGATATGTATATATGTATATGTATGTATATACACATGTGGGCTATATATAAATATGTATACATGGAAGTCCTAACTAGAGAATTTACACAAATGAATGATATAGAAGGAATACAAATACACTTGCACACAATGGAATGCTACTCAGCTATTTAAAAAAACAAGATGGAATCTTTCCATTTTGACCACATTGATGGAATTGGAGGGAATATGCTAAATGAAATAAGAAATGAAGAGGATGATTTCACTCACAGTATAGAGAAACAAATTGAACAGACAACTAAGTTAAAATATGTCATAGTAATATGTCAATTAATTTGAAGCTTTCAAAGTAGGGGGAGGGGAGAAGTCAGTGGGGAAAAAGAAAGGAACCCATCTGAATATGATGAGGGATATGGTGGTTGCTTTGGTGATTTGATGGTGTAGCTTATTTATGAGTTCATTCCCCCAAATCATATATAGTGTCACTAACTAGTGCTATTGTAATAAAAAGTCACCAAAAACTACATCAAATATAAATTATTTTAAAAAACTCCATGAAAATACTGTACACTTATCCTAAATTTGTGGGACATAAAATATTTTAGCAGCTACAGGTATCCTACCTTATGGTTATACCTTGTCATTTTAAACACAAAGACATTGTAACCCATAGAGGCCAAGGGATTTTCTCAAATTATGCAGTTGCAGTTATATCAATTTAATTTCATGGCAAAGACATATTACTGGGATAAAAGAAGAGTAATGAATGGGAAATGGGAATAAAGAAGTTGGATATTTTCAGTAGTCAGTAGAAATGACTGTTTTGAATTACCTAAATCCCTTTGTAAGAACTCAGATGGGTTAACAGGAAACATAACTGATATTAAAAAAAAAATAAAGGAGTGACTGGGCATTCATGATTTCTTAGGTGATAATAAACAAGTAGAGCATAGGTCTATGTTTGAGATTTATTAAAACAAAATGAGACAAATAACCACGTGGCATACCATTAAATCCAAGAAGGTGTTTAATATTATCTCTGTTGGCAACAATGATTAGAGTATGGTTTTAATGTCTAATTTGATTTAAAATGTACTTCTTAGGGAGAATCAAAAATGATTCAGCATATATATATAGATATAGATATAGATATATAGATAGATAGAAAGATTTTGACTAAAATAATATTTTGTTAGATCTAATAGGCTGTTAATACCCCTACGAGCCAGACTGCTTTCATTCAGTGTTCATCTTAATTAGCTAACATTAGCCATCATTAGGGTTTTATATGGTACAATGCACATTACCATAACTTCCACCCAGATCACATAGAGCTAGATCATAATACATGTTATCAATCATCAACGTCCCTGGGCTTTCTTAATACCTAGCTTTTATTTTAAAAGTTGAGGTCAATGTTAAGTGCTACACTTGAGCTGAAAAGTTAAAAAAATCAATGTTAATTAACAATGTTAATTAATGTTAATCATGCAAATGAAAGCATTTTTCATTCATCTGCCTAGTAAATTATAGTCAGGTAGTCTTCATATTTTATTTGAGATGATATAGGAAAATAGTATCTGTACTGTAGAAAAAAGGTGGACTAAAAAATTCATATATGGAAAAAATGTTTTGACAAGGAAAATCTCACTGCATGATATAATTGGAGGATATAGAAAAAAAGATATTTTTTTAGATAACATGCTATTTAGAAGTTTTTTTCCCTAATTTAGTTAATCCCAACCTGACAAAAGATACAAATCATATATATTTGGTTTTAGTATTCTTAGTTCATGGAAATCAGGTATTTCAAACACTAATTTTATGTTTAGGAGTCTTAAAAAAAATCTAAGAATGCTTCAACCAATAAGACCACTTGAAAAGGTTAAACATTTCTAAATTGCAGGCTTTCATCCTTGTCTTTTGGCCATGACCATCATTACCAACAAGGAATCTGACCAGTAGATTAGGTTTTCTATGATTTTGTAAGCTGCGTTGTGTTTCTGAATTCAAGGTACCATCAGCAAATTTTGTGCAATGATTCTTCTGTAGTATTTAAGTATTTACTATTGTGGCAAATTCTGTGGAAGAATATGGATAGAGTTGTTTGTGTATGCCATCTTTTTTTATTCCATTACTAGTGAAATAAAACCTAAGATATTAGACTAATGTACAGGTGAATGATTTCTAAGGGAGGATATTTTAAAGAGACTGTCTTAAAATTTAGGGTCATAGAAACAATCCAAATGTTTGAATGAATGGATGAAAAAGATGTGGTATATATACACAATGGAATTTTACTCATCAATTAAAAATGACAAATTTGATGAATTTATGATAACGTGGATGTACCTAGAAGAAATCTATTAGCAGAAACAAGTCAGACAGAAAAAGACAGAAACCAAATGGTTTCACTAATATATGGACAACCAAACGAAAGTACACAACTGGATGGGTAGGACCAGCTGGAGCAGCCAGGGAGGGGATATGATGGGTGATCCCCAGAGATTACAATGATGTGAAATATATAAATAAATTATTTATATAAAAAATAAAATTTAGGGTCTTTTAGGCTACTAAGCTAGTTCCACAGGTAAGAAATTGGATGCCCCAAAATGCTAAAGAGTGTAGCCAAAATCACAACTATCTATGTCAGACTGTACCAAAACAAATCCTTTTGTGTACTTTATCACAAATTTTTTGTGTCCTCTAAAAGAAAATTTGTATTTTTTGCTTTTTGAGCAGCACTTCAAATTTGTCCAAGTTGCCCTTCAACCTGACCCACATGATAGATAATGATAGTAGATACTATAAAATGCAACAAAAAATAGAATCATAATTCATTAATCCTGTAGTAAATTAATGTTGACCAAACTTTTCTTTAATCCCCCAGCTATGCTGTATTCTACTTCTCTAAATCCTGCATTCCTTTCCTTTTCATCCATTCCATGAGACACACCACCTTCCATCCATTCCTTTTCTGCTTAAGTTAGAATATTTCTGTTGATTGAAACTCCAGAATCCTAACTAAAGGAAAGTTCTCTATGTGTCTATCATTTTAGCTAAAGAATATTAACTGACTTTATAAGCTAATGAGAGTCACAGCTCTAATTTCATCATTACCTGTAATTTTGGGCAAAATGGGATTACGAAAAATATGTAGCAATTCCTTGAGTAATATGGTTTCCTTCATCATTTCATTATAATGTCAATGCAGGTCTGTTTCCAAAAAACTATGGACAATGTTAAATGAAGATTTACTATACTATACAAAATACAAGAAAGACTTTTCTGCTGCCCTCAAAGTAGTTAAACTACTCATAGACTTTTATATTTTGATCATTATTAGATCATTACTATAATTTTGATCATTATTTATATTTGATCATTATTAAAAATTCTCTTGTATTACATCTCATATGAGATCTAGGTGTGATACAAATAAATATTGTGTCACATCTTTAATCATTGTGTATGTGATGCTTTATTTCAAGTTCCATGACCAGAAATGTGGAAATGACTCCAGAAATGACCAAGATGAATAATTTCCAAGGAACGTGTCTTTAAAGAGAATATAGTATTTGAAATGGGTTGTCTGGATAGTCACATGCAAAAATCAAAAACAAAATCCTCAAAATTAGATCAATATTTAATAGTATATACAAAAAAAAACCCTCAAAATTCATTAAAAACATGGATGTCAGACTTGAAACCATAATAACATAGAGGAAAACAATACACTCTATTTGGAGGACACAGACCTAACAGTAAGGGAAGCAAAAGCAAAATAAATAAAGTGGACTACAACAAACTAAACAGGTTTTGTACAGTAAAATCACTTCAAAACAAAAGAATAGCATGTTGACTGGACATATGTACAACATGGGATTAATATCCAAATTATATAAAAACTCATATGAATCAACAACAAAACCCAAATAACTCAATTAAAATGAGCAGAAGATCTGACTAGAGTTTTCTCTAAGGAACACATGATGGCCAAAAGCACATGAAAGAATGATCAAATTCAGTTATTAATACAGAAATGCATATCAAGTCCAGAGTAAGAAATCACCTCACCTCTGTGAGAATGACCTAGATCAAAAAGATGGGAAACAACTTATGCTGGTGAGAGTGCTGAGAAAAGGAATAATTTTATACAACTGGTAGGGATATAAATTGGTGCAGTCTCTTTGGAAAAACACTGTAGAAATACTTGGAAAATTAAGAGAATTTCTGTATTATCCAGCAATTCTACCTCCAAGTAGCCCAAACATATAAAAACACTAATTTAAAAGATGCATGCACTCCTATATTCACAGCAGCATTATTCAAAATAGCCAAGATATGGAAAGGACCCACAATATGACTGTGATAAAGAATACTGTAGACACTACAGTATGACTGTACAGTGTGACTGTGCTAAGGAATACTGTAGACACTTAATTTGGCAGTTCTTTGAAATGTTAAACACATAGTTACCACATGACCCAGAAATTCACTCCTTAGTATATGTAAATAGGAATGGAAAAACCAATGTCCAAACATGAATATGTACCTGAATGTTCATGATAATATCATTTATAATAGCAAAGAACTAATTAAAAACTCAAATGTTTATCAAATGATGAATGAATACAAAAATTTATATCGATATTCTGGGATGTTATTCAGGAAACAGAAAGGATTAGTATACATGCCAATACTGCCACACATGAAAGAAAAAAACACACAAAATGCAACACATTCTATTATTCCATTTATATGAAATTGTCATAAAAAACACAAGTAGATTAGTAATTGCTGGAGGCTGGGGAGAGGAGAGAATAGAGTGACTACTCATGTGAATGGGACTTCTATTTGGAATATGAAAACATTCTGAACTTGATGTACATTTCTGCAATTGATGTGAATAATAATCAGTAACAGTGAAGGTTACACAACTCTGTCTATAAAATTTATCTAGCTGTGCATTTAAAAAGATTGGATTTTATGGTATATAAATTATATTACAGTAAAAATAAAAATATACTTAGCAAAACAAGACATGGTATATGTATTCAAGGGTATACTACCCACCCATTAAAAAGAGAAAATTTTGCCTTTCACAACTTCTATGAAATCTGAGGTGGTTATGTGAAGTGAAATAAATCAGAACATATATGTTAGCCGATAGTTTTACTCAGATGTAGAATATAAATAAATCAAATAAACAAATTACAACAAAAATAACTCTCAGTCTCGGAGTAAAATATACTGATTACCAGAATGAAAGGTGAAGGGATTTAGGAGCAATGGGTCAAAGTGTTCACTCTGATAGCAGTAAATGGCACTGAAACTTTGTTGTGTGTGTGGTGTGATCTATATACTTATCTAGATATGAAATTTTAGCATTATAAATAACAAGTGAAATGGATTGCAAAGGACTCTGAGGACACAGGGTCAGCTCAAGATTATTAATGGAAGGCGTAGACCCCAGACAAAGCAGAAAATGGACTTGTTTTTTGTATGGGAAACAGAGAAACAAGAAAGTGGCATTTTTTTGTGTGTGTGTCCTGAAATTTAGTAATAGTGTTTAATAGACCCTGGTAACCTCAGAAGCAGAGGTCAGAGCAGACTCAAAGATTTTTCAATACATTTTCACCCTTAGTTGGTAAATTAACTTAGGGTCACAAATGGAATTGGAGGAATGTACATGTAGAGGTTCTAATTTTATTCATTTAACATACTTGCTGAAGAAGGATCACACAGAATAAGAGACATCACTGTCACATGCAGTCTCAATCATGTGATTTACTACCTAGGATTAAGTTTTTGGGGGTAGAATTAAATATAGTAAATTTATTTTTAAGGAGCATACTTGTAATTTGTCTTTGGAATTGTGATTCAAATGAGATAAGAGAAAGTTACTCAAAGAGTTTCTGTTCCCCACTGTATGGCCTCAATATTAGTGTACCCATTAAAAGGAGTTAACTTTGTTTTGGAAGCATTTTTAAATGCAATAAACAAGTGAAGTACTAAATTAAAAGAGAAGAAAATTACTGAGCCACAATAATTTTAACTTGATAGGATTTTTGAAGACATTTAATTTGCAAAATCATAAAATAGCACTTAATTATGTTACTTTGATGGGAAGTAAATATATTAGATTTTTTTTTTGGTAACTAATGATATATTTATATGGTCAAAGCATTTTTTCAATTAGAGATGTACTTTAGAATTATTCTCATATATTCAGAATATATCTCCTTACTACCAGCATCCCCCATTAACTTATTTAAAGTTCCTACTTTTGAAAGAAACACTGGTCATGGTTATTTTGTAATAAGAATAAATGGAAAAGAACACGGTAATACCTCAAGCATCTTTTATGGTTGAGAATAAACATGAAAATTCTCCCTTGCCATTCTTTTTTTTAAAAAAAAAAGTTGACTAAGAAACTTGTTTTTAGGTTCAAAGCACATTTTAAATAAAAAAGATTTTCAATCCTAGCTTTGGTATTACAAAAATAATGATGCATAAAGCAAAAATTTTCAGTTAAAGTTATTGCCCCATCTTGATTTATTCTATCATCATTAATTTGCTTGCTGTTTGATACAACTGGCATACACATTGGTAATGTAGTTTCCATATGCAATGTTTAAGTTTTGATTTTGGTTAAAGAATGAAAATTTGCAATTTGATGACAAGTTTTTGTTGTTGCTGCTAAGGAAATAAACCAAATCATGTATGAGTGGGTGTTGCAGAACACCCAACATCATGTAATCCCAGGGGACAAACTGGGGACTGGCAAGTGCTTTAAGAAAATATTGTTCTGTCTTTTCCTTTCTTAGGGATTTAGGTGTTTCTTTGCTTCATATTTGATTTAGCAACACTTTACTTTGTTATCTTTTCCTGATTTACTTTATTTAACCTTATTAATATTATCTAATATTACTAGAAATTAATGTTGTTATTGCTTAATATTAATGCATTAGACATAAGTCATGGAAGACTGAACTCTGAAAATCAACAAAATACTGTATCCAAAGAAATCTTTCTTCCTTTTTCTCCAACTGTATCTGGTCCTTACATTTTCTGTGATGGTATCATTGTTTAAAGGTCAAATAACAGACTCAAGAGGTAACACAAGTGTGAAAGTGCTTGGTCATGTATTATCTCTGTTTCTATTTTTAATAGTTTTGCTTGCAGGAGAAAATGGATTTTCACTGGAGGGCGAAATCAGAAGGTAGATTTAGGAAAAAAAGATTCTCTAAAATTCGAAGACCAGTTTCCTGCAGTTGTCCAAGACAACACCTTTTGGAAGAACAAGTGGCAAGATGGAAGAGAACGGATTCATTTTGGAAAAGAGGCATGAAGCACAGTGTCTTTTAGAAGAATTACTCTGTTCCTTGGTTTCCTTGGTACAGAAACAAGGAAGGCAGTGCCTGGATTCCAGAACAGAATAGAACCAAAGAGGATGATAAAAGATGTGTCAATCCCCAAACAGTTTCATGTGAAACACTAACATTGTAGGTAGGATCTTAACAACACTTTTTTCTGCATCACAGGCAGAGAACGTTGTTTGTTAAGTGGTAGCAACTTATACACGCAGACTCCGACCTGCCACGCTTAACTCCTGCTCCAGAGCATGTGATACTTTCCCCAAAGCATAAAAACGGAGTGTTTGTTTTGATAACTCCTGAAATATTTTTTCTTTATTTTCACTCTAAGTCTTAGAACTTTGGCATTTGACTAATTTACCATGCATTTAAGGCTGGTAGCAATATCTGGAAAGAAATATGATAATCACTTGCTGCCACAAAGTATTCTATATACTGTTCTTTTCTTCAGCTCTAGTTTCACATGTGTTGGTTCAATGGAATATTCAATAGACATTTATAGGAAATAAATTGAGAGATGAATGTAAACCATATGGCATCTGGAGGTTTATTTGCAAAGTCCCTGCATCAAAGCTTTCTCCAGATCACACCATATTAGCTATGTTTTTCCAGTCCGGCAGAATCAGGAAGGTAACCACAGACTTCCTTGATGGAAAACACATGAAAAACAGAGAAAATCTTACTATGTAGCTTGAATTGCTGGTCAAGGAGCATCCCTTAAAATAATTTTATTACCAGTGTTTTCAGCACATTGTTTGGAAGTGCATTAAAAATATGAAACAAGTTAGTCTTACTCAGAATTTTCTTCAAGATTACAGAATACATGTCCATTTATTTATGCCAATAAAAATGGTGTCATTTTAATAGCATGATATTAAAATTTCAGGACTACTTTTTTTGGTTTGTATATGTAAAAAAGTTTCAACCAAAGAGAAATGTAGCATTTCAATATAGCATTAATACAATCCTACGTTAACATTTTTGCAGATAATATCGAAGTACCTACATAAATAAAAAAGCACCATACCAAGCTTTGGAGAATCACATTGTTATTATAAGTAATAGTTAACAAGCATTGATTGGACAGAATGAAAAATGGTTCTCAAACTTAATTTATATATAAAAAAAAATGTCCTTAACCCTGAATGCTCTCTGCTTTGTGCAGTTGGTTACAATCAGCATTGCATCTGATATCAAATTAATTCTCATGCAGCCTGCTATATAAATCATTATGAAATGTCAAAAGCTTGTACATATATTCTCTTAAGTCTTCACTTACTTTCCAAATAGTTTCCATTTTTCAGTGTCACAGACTTTTCAGCCACTCAGTCAATTTTAATGATTTTTTATCACTCTAAATTTCCCCCTCATTTATAGTGCATCTGCGCTGCCCCTGTACACACGTGTGTATGTGATACCATGGGAAGCCAACAAGATGAAAAATTCTTCATGCTTCCTTTTACTTCGAAGTGAATGGTCAAATGATCAACACAGGGAAAGAATGTACAACATCTAAAGATTGCTATTTATAAACAAATACTAAATATTAAAACTTGAGCAAATTGACCTTCTGCTGTGTGCCACCCATAGTTTCCATTTTAGAACAATGGTTAAGGAAAATTGTGACTTGCACTTTTTGGCAATTACTCAATTACTCATCTCATTGAAGATCTTGTCCCATTACAGGCTGAGCTTCAAAATTTATGGTGGTAAGTTAATGCCACTCACACTTAAAAAAAAAAAAAGAATATGTGAGCAACATCACTTAAAAAATATGTGGCTAACTGCTGGAAGCTATTAAAACCCAAATAAACAAAAGAGATTACACTTCAAAGAAATGTCAACAGTTTTTCCTCTCTCAGAACAGATGAGTTTTCTTTACTTATATCCACATCCACATCTGGAAAATGCTTATGGCTTTATACATCTTTTATGGTAAAATGAATTTATTGAGTTTTAAAATTTTCATGATGGATTAATGCAATCTTCATAAAAAGTAAACCCACACCCTAGTAAAAATCTGCCTTTACAGTGAAGAATGACTTCAATAATAAATAATAGTGCAATGTTAATTTCAAGGAGCATGATAATTTTAAGAAAGCATTTGGTTAACTAGATTTTTAAAGTATTATTACATGGGAATGAAAATGCAACATCTTGTTCCTTATGACATGACCTATCTTTAGGATAGTAGAATTAATTTTTAAGTTGAAGGTAAAATAAAAGAAGCTGTGTGTAAAAAAACCAACTCAAAGTTTAACTGAATAGACCTATTCCAATTAAGTAACAATAGACTTAAAAGAATGCAATAGATTTACTGATAGCAGGATTTCCAAGAGAAGATTTCAAAATAGTTAATGAATTTCTACAGTTCTTCACAAAATTATACAGCATGCATTTTATATATTTGAATGATGGCATATAATTTCCCTTACCAAAACATACACCTGTTTAGCAGAGCCAAACAATGGACTTTATGTGTTTGCATGGTACTGTTTTATAATTACCCAGGTAGTAGTAACTTATTCTCTAAACAAACTTAACCACCAACCTCTTAACAAAAAAAAAAAACAAACCAAAAAAACAAAAAACAACAAACAAACAGAAAACGACCTCTGGTATCCAACTAAAATTCCACATGTGGACAACTGACTTAAATTTAGTAATTTACACTTGATTGGGAGGGAGTTTAGAAAGACTTGGGATAGGGGAGAAGTGTTACCTTTATAAGTCAGGCCAAGAATTAAGAGGAAAAAATCCCTGAAACCAGAAGAATGTTTAAAATTCAACAGCATAATTTCGATATAAAGTAAGTGGTCTGTAGTCAATAAAAAGAAAGAAAAAGAAAAATAAACTCCAACAGGCTGGCTGCAGAATAGGAAAGTAGATCTATTTTGTTTATTTATAAGTGAGTAGCAAGTAGATTCTTTTGCACTAACTAAACCAGACAGTAATTATAAACACAGGTTGGTTAAATTCTGTGCACCCTATCAAAGGAAACAAACTTCTTTCTTTTCCAAACATTGTCATTTGTTTATTGAGCCTCTTTTGGGGTTTGGTTTCATTTAAAACTATGTAAGCACGCATCTGTTATCCCCAAACAATATCAGCCTTTTAAAGCTGAACCTGAATATTCCTGCACACAAATTTGCAAGTCACCTAAAAGCAATTTTCAAAGTAGCCTGTCAGCAGAGTAAAGACTTTGGATTATTTTTGTTTCATTATAGAAAAACTTGACATTATAGTGTAATCATATAGTAAGAAGACAATTGCCATGTCAGTATTAAATACTTGGATACCTATATTTTTTGAGGTGAATTCAATGTATTCAGACTGAGGAAATGCTACCGCTTATATTCTAAAATACCACAATACAATTTTGGATAACAAAGAAATTATAAATATTGGAGTAAAATGTCATTTTAGAAATCATTAGGTTTTATCAGTACAATACAACTGAGTCTCTCATTTGAGGAACTGTTTTATTAAAAAAAATGGGGGTCTGTGATATTGCTTATATTAGCTCATGTAAGATATCTGATTTCAAAAACTTTAACACAGTAGACACTATTAAAACATCATTATTAGAGTTGTCATGCTTGGGTGGTTTGGACTAAAGTGAATTTCATGTATTTGCTAGGAGACAGCAATAATAAATCCTGGAGTCTGCATTTCTAAGCAGTGACCTAGAGTCCTGGGGAACTGACTTAAGGAACTAACAGGACAATTGGCTGGGTAAGGAAGGTGGGGGTGGTGGGGGCTGAGGCAAAATCTGATCAAAGTTTACATGGAAATACTGACACACCACCCAAACTCCCTGGGCAGCCATTCCAAACAGGACAGACTCTGTCGACTTTGATTTCTGTGACACCCGTGGAATCCACATAAGCCATTATGAGGTCAGCAAATCCTGAGCTACCTCTAGTCCTCTCAGCCATGGCAGACAGAGAGCTAATTGATCACCAAACTCTCCCTGGAGTCTAAGTGGAGAGTCACGGTCTTTCTCAATTCAACACACCAGACAGCCTCTTCCAATCAATTCTGACAATAGGCTACCAGGGAACTCTTCCACAGCCATGTCTGCGTACTCAGCACCTTGCACACTGCCTGGCATATGCTGGGACCGCAAACTTTTTTTTTTTTTTGTGCATGTGAGGGTATAACCTGTATGAGAGATCAATGAGCTAATATATGTAGGGTGTGTAGAAGAAAGGTGCATAATAAAAAATGTTGACTGCTATTATTATTTTTCTCAATATCTTTTATTGAAACACCTCTATGTGAAAAAATCGCATATACACACATGCAGAGGTTTATTAGTGTATTTGCTTTTAAATAGCATCATGCCATATCAATTACACTGTTATTTGTCCAATATATACATGATTAACTGCCTGTAAACTAATATACTCAAATAGATTTCTTTTTCCTTATTTTATATACATGTATAAAACATTCACAATAGACACATACCACAGTTTAAAATAAACACTTAACCACCCAACAAATCACAGAAAAAGGGGAGATGGAGTGACTGGAGGGGGGAAACAGAGGGAGGATATGAAGGGGGTATACGGGATCAATTAATGCACAAATGTGACAAATCAATAAAATGAATTTTTCAAATAAAATAAAATGACATAATATATAATAGTGTGTGTGTGAGTGTGGGTATGCTTTCTGTGATGTAAATTGTTTGCCTATCGCATGCCATAAGTATGCTTGACACTCTCATGCACCCTCTCCTTTACTCAGTGCTCATTTGTCTGAATATGAGACACACATATGTGTGTTTGTACAGTGTTTGCTAAATTAAACTCTCTATGGCATACCTTTCTCTACATTTTTCTCTTTTTGCACAATATACTGCTTTAAACACTAAAAGTCAACTTGAAGAGTACTAATCTATTCTTTTTGATGGACACATTAAATGGTGTGAATGTACCATATAGGCTTTATCAGTCCTTCAGGGGTTCTAGATTTCATTGCTATGAGCAACACTATATTGTGTATCTTTGTACTTACAGACATGCACACTGGTGCTTTTATATCCATGTGATAGATTCCCAGAAATGGGTTTGATGTTTTGAACCATGGACACACTTTATTTTTCATGAATGTTATTAGAATTACATTTCCATTTAAAATATATGAATGTGCTTTTATCCTGTGAATCCCTACAAGTGGTATTATCACTTAAATAATTTTCTGTGACTGTTAATGTACTACACCTCTGGGAACTCATGACCTGGAGTGTCTTCTTCTGTTTACTGATTATTCACATTCACCTTTTTCCTAGCTGTCCACTCATTTTTTGAAATCATAGTTGTTTTATTTTTTAATAACTTGGCTTGAATTTCATTACCTTAAATTATCCTGAGGTTTTATCACCATTGCTCTCTTCTTCCAGATAAGGTAAACAGCCTGGCGGTCTCTCTTTTTCTGGTCCTGCTATCTGGTGTCTAGGTAGCCTGAAGTCAATGCATTATTTTCCTTTTTAAGCAGAAAATTTCAGTTTGTAGAATCACTGAAAATTTTAAAGGTACACTGACTGAGGTTTACTTTAACTTCATTGAATAGTAATTATTATTTAATGATTAACATTTATTGTGTTTCTACACTATAAGAGATACTGTGGTAAGTACTCTCTACCCAAGGTATTATTTAATACTCTCAACTACCCTATGAAGCAGAGACTTCTCTTTACTACATTATGGTGATGGTATTTTCAGTTGTAAGAAAAATACCTTACAAAGGGGGTAATGTGAATGTCTGATTTACTCCAAAAGTTCAGTTTTTCATACTTTGTTGTCCCACCAATGTTAAGACACTCAATTGCCAGTAAATTTAAACATCTTCAAATTACCCAACAGAAAAACTTATATACTAAGTTTTACTTTGGGTAATTTGTCTGATTAGTTCAGTAATTCAAGTTGAAAGTAAAACTCTTATCAATCTAGATCTTAAAAGATTAGGTGCATTAACTCTTACACTGTTGGTAGGAATGTAAACTAGTCCAGCCACTATGGAAAGCTGTGTGGAGGGCCTTCAAAGTAATGAAAATGGAACTACCGTTTAACCCAGCAATTGCTCTTCTGGGAATCTACCCAATCTTGTACATAGGGATACCCATGCTTGGATGTTTACTGCAGCACTATTTATGATTGCAAGGATATGGAAATAATCCAAATGTCCTAAAACTGATGATTGGATGAAAAAGATGAGTAATATTCCACTGTGCATATATACCACATCAATTAAAAATGACAAATTTGATAATTTTATGATTACATGGATATACTTAGAAGAAATCAAATTAGCAGAAACAAGTCAAAAAGAAAAAACCAGAAACCAAATGATTTCACTAATACATGGGACATAAGAAAAATAAGCAAAAAGCCATGAGGAAAAGTCAAAACAAGCTAACAACCAAATTGAAGTACACAACTGGGGGGAAAAGAGGTGGGAGGGGGGGATGGTCAGGGAGGGAAGTTGGTGGGTGAACCCTGGGGATTACAAAGCTGAAAAATTTATATATAGATAAATTATTGAATATATATATATATATATATATATATATATATATATATATATATATATAAAAGATTAGGTGCATTAACCATTTAGCTAAGAACCTAATACTTGTACTACAGTTAAAAGGAGGGAAAGTACTAGATTTGGAATTAGAAAATCTGAAATTTGGTCATGACAGAAGCAGGTACTCCCCCCCAAATTATATTTATTGAAGTAAAGTAGGTTTCACATCCTTGTATCTGCTCCGAGTTTCAAACATCTACACACATGAGCTTTCACAGACACCCTGCCTACCTCCAGTGTCCCAGCAAGCCTCAGTTATTTTCCATGTATGTTGAGCAGTTAATATCTCTTATGCCTGTTACCCACAACTTCAAAACAGGAATGGCTCTCTTTATTGCTGTGCCTTATTTTGTAAAGCCCTCAGCAAGATGAACTATAGGGAAGCTGCTTTAGCTATGTTTTTCTTCCTTGAAATTTAGCAATAGCTTACATTTTGAATATTTGTGTCATTTTTGATGAATTCTTTTCAATTATAGATATTCTTACATTTTTATCTTAAATCTATGAGAATATACTCAAAAAAATAAGGACAAGAGGAAGTACTTTTTTAATCTCAAAAGCACAATTTAAAAATCTCCTTGTACCACTGAAGCCTACCTAGACCATAAAGGCACTGTGAAGAAGAACTCCATGGTTTTAGGCTGCTGAAGAGTACTTATATAATCACCATCTCTTCGCTCTATCTAATGCTGTAAAAAGAGAATCCCTTACAACTATACTTTTGAAGCTGAGCATCATATTAAAAGCAGGCCACAATTCAATAATTTGCTAATATGCTTTGGTATGTCTTGCAAACACAGCAGAGAGATTTTCAGGTAAGCAGAGTTAAAGGTTCTGCCACTTCTAACATCTGAAGAAATGAAATAAAATGTACACTCTTGGATCTTGAGGGACAAAAAAAGTATTTCCACATCTTTGAATCTGCTCTGCGTAAGCCCATGGTACCTAGTGACAGCCCCATGCTCCCTGGAGGAGCTCAACAAACATTTCTTGATGAAGATAAACACCTGCTGTATTTAAATAAAAGATGAAGAAGTCAGAGCGTAAATGAATCTAAGAATAAACTGGGTGTATATGTGCACACAGCTACTATTAGCATTATGGGAAATTACATTCCTGCTATTATTATGATTATCATTCTAATGACAAAGGACTACACACTGAGAAAGGGAAAATTATAAAGAAGAAAGGAATAAATCAGTTAAAGAGGAGAATGAGTTTAAAACACACATATACTCATATACCCAACAGCTCCCAAATAAAGCAAAAGAAGTCAATTTTTATAATGGAAATGATGGCAGGGGTGGAAGCAGCGGTAAATACCATGTGATCACAGGAGGAAATAGCTTGAAACTGTAGGAAGAAAAAGTATACCATCTCATCCACTAGTCCTCATTCTTTCTCCCTTCTGCCCAAAATGTCTTTGTCCAACATTTTTTTTACATAAGAGACTCCTCAATGCCTTATTTTCTTTGTGGTTCGTTCATATCAATGACTAGCATCAGATTGCTCCAAGAGCTGAGAAGCACAAATGTCTGCACAGGCAGACAAGAAGGGAAAGCACAGAGTGAAAAGTTGTTGCTAACAAAGCGTGAAAACTAAAACACTGTACTGTTTTTTTCTAGAATTAGAGCAAACTTTATCCACATAGGCAGTCCACTGTGAACTAGACTTTGAATTAATTAAACAGTTTTCTCATGCTGGGCAGTCAATGTCGTAACACATAGTCTCTTCTCCCAGCAATGTTTTCAAGTAAATGCCATGATTGAGAAATTGAACTTCATGGATGACACTATAAAAAGTTCCAGGATCTCAGTGCCTGCTGGTATGCACAGAGGGCAAATTTCTGAAATCCAGCTGGTGCCAAGGCCACCTGAAACCGTGGATGATGGATGACAATCTGGCCTTTTCCATAGAGGGCTACTTTTTAATTTTGTTTTTAGGAGTCAAAAACACTTATAAACTAGACTGGAGAAGAGAATGAAAGACAAACTGCTTCCTTGCAACCGATATGCCCCTCAATCAGTGGGAACAACATTTCCAGAAACAACTCTGAGAGCGGACATCTGACAGCCACCATGGCTCCAGATATGCTCCATCCTCTATTTCAGGTCAGGGCAGACCAGACCGTTGCCGCTTGGCACAGATTACTTAGTAGGGCCTATGCTGTAGGTAAAGAAAACAAACAGGGCAACTGAGAAATCGAGGGCCTCTTATTTTTAAATGCCTAAATGTTTACCAGCTGACCTTCCCCTTTACTGCAGGCTGGGAAGCAAGGTGCATACAATAAAGTTCAAACCAATCAACTGCTTTCAGCTGTTCTTGTGCAATGAATTTTTAAACATTTGGTCATTAAGCCCAATATATATGCAGGTCAGTTTTTGAACAGGATGGGAACAGTTTGGGAGCAGATGCCACGGTACTGCCTTGTGGAAAGGGGATAGTAAAGAAGCGCAGAGGATATTCATGAGGCTCCACCCATTAGCTACAGTTTCTCCCAGTTTTTGCCTCCCAGGCACCTTTCTACATTGCTTCAATGATCAGGGATAGTTATTAACTTCTGTTGTCACTTCTTTTCATTAATTGAGTGGCAGCCTGAAGACCATAAAGAGAAGATTCTGGGTTCGTTTTCTCCTATACGCTCCCTGAATTGTCTGAAGGTGGGATAGATGAAAATTGGCCTTGTGTGTTTGATGGTGAAAAGCAAATAGATTTTTTTGTTTCTGAGCAGTCTGTATTAGGTACTTCAACTTATTTTTGAACATCAATAAAACGAAAGCTTTCAGTGGTAAAGAATTTAAATTACTTCACCATTTCCCTTTGCTACGTTCTGGCAGCCATATGTATGGTGGTAGCTTTAATGCTGATATCATGGGGGTCAAACACAAGATTGGATTGAAGATGGGAAAATAATAAGACACAGTATCCCACAAATCAGTTTAAATGTTATCTTTGTGAACTCAGACCAGCAATCTAGCTCAATTGATTGTATTCCTCATAAGAAACTTCTAACGGCAACATTCACCAAATTATATAATATGATTTCCCTTCCAAACCCCTAAACAAAGCAGGAGGGGGGAACTGTGAGAGTTCATGTCTTAGATTAGGGTACACATAAAACCTCATCAAAAAGTCACCCTGACAAATAGGACTCCCATGTGGCCAGGTATGTATGAATAGTGGGCAAACAACCAGCCACAGTTTACTGGTAAAGAAAAGAAACATTGTGGTGGGAGAAAAGGCAACATTGAGCTATATGAGACCCATTTGCTTGTGTAGATAATTTTTTGTGTGACTTCAGCAGCTGGCAGTTTGGCTTAAATAATATTGAATAGTCAGTAATCTTGCTATTATCAAAACTGTAACAAACAATAAGGCCAGGTGCAGGTGTTAAATCTCCACTTCCCCTACCCCTACCTGTTTTTGGTAGCAAAACCTTTCAGGAACTAATCAGGTACATAAAAAGTTATAAATAAATGTCATCAACACAAATTCTAGCATGTCTGATATTTAGTCTTACTCAACAGTGACAATTTTTTCAAAATGTGAATATATTTTACTAGGAGAAAATCATTGTGACATCACTGAAGAATAACTGGGAAGGGAGATAATTTTAAATAACCAAATATATACAAATTGTGGGTAGATATTTGTATGTATTCAAATATCAAACTTGTCGCTGAAAACTCAAGGAGAACTGTTAAACCAGTCTTGTGAAAATACTCTTTTAGTACCAGCAGGTTGATTTAAGAATTCTCATTTGAGGAGACACCAAGTAATATATAAGGTTCATAGGGAAAAAAGATTGAGGGGTCTGTGGCTTTATCTTAGAACAGAAATCTATATGTCTATATAAGATTCCTTCAATCAAAAAAGAGAAATTTCAAATTTAAGAACTAAATGTTTAAGAAATCTGAATATGCAGTTGTTCTCCCCATTATGCTACAATTTATTAATGATAGAAAGTGGGAACAGAATGAGTGAGGGGATCTTTAAGGACATTTGTTAGAACTTTATAAATATAATGAGACTACAAAGGAAAATTGGTCCACTTCATGTCTCTCCATAATAAAAATATGTTTTGTAAATCTATTTTGTTTTTGACAGAATTTAAAATAATGACTCATTTTAATAGTTACTGCCTGATAAATGCCTTTTAAAACCTAGATTCCAGATACACAGATTTAATTTTTCACTTATACCTTGCCACCCAGAAAGTTTATTTTTTATAGCCCTTTTTATGTCGCACAATAAAAAACCAAAAAACAAAACAAAACAAAACACACACACAACAATGGTTTGTGCTCCCTCTGTTGGTTTTTCAATAGCAGTTAATTCATAAATTCCCTTCTTGGAAGGCCCCTGCCATAGCTGGGTGCTCCTGTTGCTGCAGTGAAGGGTTGGGGGTGGGGGATGGGGTGGGGTGAAACTGTTATTAATTGAACTTTATGTTCCTGTTAAACTTAGTCATTCTAATTTCATTTCTTGCAAATAATGCAAAAGAGAAGATATTTGATAATAGAGCAAGTCACTTCACAACTAAAGAAGAAATGGATGCTCTGAAGATGTCAGATTTTTTAAAAAAGCATTAAAAATTAGTTCTCCTAGCCATTTGAGTTGGTGAGAAAACATATTAAAGGAATAATTGCTTTCCTGTTTATCCTCTTAATTTTGTTCCTGCAAGAGCTGCAAATGTAACATATAAAGACAGTGAATACTAAACTGAGAAACAATTCACTTTCACACTTTTGGCAGGGTAACTCAAAAGGGAAAAACCTAGAATTTCATTTATCTTTTTATTAACAAAAAGTGAGTCAGCTTATCCAACTTATTCTTGTACTTGATGACTAAGCTCCTTCATTTAGCAAGGCAAGACCTCCTAAGGCTCTTCATTTACTGAGAAGAACCTGTTCATGACAAGTGTGCTATTCTCCAAGATAATTTTGCAGCAATTGTCTAATTTTTGTGTCCATAGACTTTAAAGGTGAGAACATTTGCTCTCAGAATTTCAAATCTCAATCCAACAAGTTTACAGGTTCATGCACTGGCTAATTAAATAACAATTATTAAAGTTAAATTATCTCAAATATGACTTGAAAATTATATTTGCCTCAATATCATGTAAGCAGACTGTCTTTTAAAGATGATTAGAAAATAACCATAGCCATTACATATTGAGCCTTTGCTATGGGCCAGGCATTGTGCTCAGTGCTGCATGTACATATTCTTATTTCATCTTTAGAACAATTCTTTAAGGATTACCATCACTGAAGTAAGAGAAAACAAAATACCTTGCCTAATGTCGCACATCTGATGAGAACTAGAGCTGAGCTTCCAACCCAGGAAATGTGATGCCAAAACCATGTTCATAGAACAGTGGCTGTGTTGCCTTAGGGATCTAATAACTTGCTGTAAAATGCAGATTCTGTCTCAGTAGGTCTGGGGTGGGACTGAGATTTTGCATTTCTAATGACTCCCAGGTGATGTTTATGGTGGGATCCTCCTAGCAAACTTTGAAATGACTATGCTCCAGGAAGCATTTCTCAAACTTCATTGACCTCATATTCACCAGGAGGGCTTGTTAAAACAGATTGTTGAGCCTCATATCCCAGAGTTCCTGACTCAATAAATCAGGGGTGGAATGCTCTAATTTGCATTTCTAACAGTTCCCAGGTGACACGATGCTCCCTGCCAGGTACCATACTTAGGGACCCACTATCACAAAAGATGTCAAGTGGGTGAGGATTCTAACTCTGCAGGAGGGGCTGCAGAGAAGAGGCCATACAAGGTGATTTTTACAATCAGATGAAATTCACAACCAAGTTCCAATATAGAATAAAATCTGCATATTAGAGTGTAAATTTCTATAATAAAACTACTGGCCAGTAGATTTAATTACACTATACTATATTATACAAAGACTATATCTATGGTAGAAAAAGCCTTTTTTTTTTCAACTTTCCCAGAGTAGTGTCTGATATGACAATTTGACATCTGATGTGTGTATGTGTGTGTAGGAAGTGCATGTTTTTCAAAATGCTGCTATTGACTATTATTATTTGGGGGCTGATTTCAATCTAGTAGCTGTGACATGGCAATTGTACTGATGGGGTATATGAGACCTGTGTATGTTCTGTGCAAACTAAGATAATCCTAACAAACCCCAAACCCCAAGCCAGAAAATCATCAGTTGAACTAAGAAGTCATGTAAAGCTTTCATGGCTAAGTCAGCAAGCCCAGTCTGCATATGCACACAAAGCATGGTAGGTGATGACCTCTCCCTTGTGGAAGCTTCTAAATAATATGGTCTCTTTCCTCTGGAAACCTAGGTTTGCCTTGGGTGTTGCTTCTAGCAATGGTGCCATTTATTTTTTGTGTAGTCTATTCCTTTTCTTTTTATGGGCGCACAGGATTTTATCACATGAATGTACCAAAATTTATTTAACTTGTTCTTAGTATTATTTATTATACATTTATATGCCTCCTTTGGAAGATGGGTATTTGAAATTATCCTGTGGTGAACATCTGTGGTTACATCTCTGTTTGTTTCCTAGGATTAATTTCCTAGAAGTAAAACTGCTGTCTCAGTTAAACTATAGACTTTTGATGAACAAAATCAACAAATCATCCTTTGGAAATGTTTTGCCAAGTTATTCTATCATGCACGTAGTATGAGAACTTTTGTTTCCTTGTCATTACCATCACCAAATAATAGTAAATTTTATTATTTGAAAACATTTTGGCTATTTTTCTTTTTTAATATGAAATTTCCTTCATTATCAGTTAGGCTGAACAATTTTTCATCAGCAATTTGTATCTTTATATCAGATAAATTGCTCTTATATGGAATAATACAAGGAATAGTAAAAAAATATAAATTAGAAAAGAAATTGACTTGGTATTCAATGTTCCGAATCAAGAACAAATGTAACATTTGAAAAGATTTTATTGCAAAATCTAGAGTTAACTTTGAGATGTTTGTTTTATTCTATTATATTTTTTAGAATATGACATTATTTTTAAACATCTTTTTATTGCAGTGATAGTAGTTCTCAACACTTCATACGATATTGAGGTTTAGGCTCATACATCTCTGGGTGTAATACTCTACCATACCCTGCACCACAGCTCCTACAATTCTGTACCAAAACCCTGTTCCTCCTTGCTCCTTACCTCTCACCTACCCTTTTTGTAGACTCAATTCCACAGTGATATTTTCAGGGTGTATTTCAGTGTAGTTTTGTCTTTTCCTTTGTTTTGTTCAATGTTTGCTTTTCTCCTTTTGACTTATTCTATTGAGCATAATCCCCTCCATGTCCATGTCCATACACACTGGAATGTAACAAGTGACAAGTTTTCATCTTTTTTTTTTATTATACACAAATAATATTCCATTGTATATGTAAACTACATTTTCTTAATCTATTCATCTGTTCTTGGGCAATTAGGCTGTTTCCACGACTTGACAATGTGGCAATTGTGCTGCAAGGAGCGTAGGAGCACATTTATCACTTCAAATTAGTGATTTTTATTCACTGGATAGATATCAAGTAGTGGAATATGGGATCATCTGAGAGGTCTATTTTCAATATATTGAGAAACCTCCATACTGTTTTCATAGAGGCTGAACTAGTCTAAATAGCCACCAAAAATGAAAGAGGGTATCTTTTTCTCTGTAGCCTGGCCAACAATGGCTGTTTCTCATCTTTTGTAAATGGGCCATTCTCATTGTGGTTTTGATTTGTTTTTCCCTGATGATTAGTGTTGATGAACATTTTTCATGTGCCTTTTAGCCATCCATATGTCTCCTTTGGAGAAATGTCTGTTTTTTACCTTTGTTTTCAAACATTATGAACCAAACCTGATTGTAGAAGGAACGCTGCAGGAAAGGTGCAGACAGATCAAACTCTCACCTCAAAAGCAAATCAAATGTCTATAGACAGACACTACAGAAAGAAAAACAGGAAAAACAATCTTACATCCGTGAATATAAGCCTCATTCTCATCGACTAAAAAAATGGACACTTTAGAATGTTCTATTCACGATTGACTTTCAGCAAACATTGTAAAGTGTTTTAAATATATATTAAGTATATAGACTAATATGACAAAAATACAGGTACATAAACCACTTAAGTTAGGAAATAAAATATCATCAATGTAGTTGAAACCCTTGCTAGCTCTCTCATAGATCGTTTCCGTTTTGTCTCTGAAAACATTATCACATGAAATTGGTATTTATCACTCTCTTATATGCCTTCTGAGACTGTTATTTCATATGTTGAATGCTTAAGGAATAAATAATTTTGTTTTGGAGGTTTTTGAACTTTATGTAAATGGTTATCACTTTATATACTCTGCAATCTATTTTTATTACACAATATACTTTTATGTTAAGTATTGCTCTCGTTCATTAATTTTCATGCCCTCTCATATCATATGTTACAAAGATACTACAATTCTTAAGCCATCCTCTTAGTGATAGATATTTGCAGTGTTTCCATTTAAATATATATTTGTAACAAGGTTACAATGAATATTCTTCAAATTCCTGGTACAAATTTTAGAGGTTTTCTTGAGTACAATATCAATTTTTGGACTTATGCTGTGCATTGTGTAGCTGCTCACCACATGTGGTTATTAAACCCTTGAAATATTTCTGGTAAGAAGTTTTAGCTTCTATAAATGTAAATTTTATACTGGGTTTCAGAGAAAGCATGAAATAAAGAATGAAAGTCTCAATTTTTAAGTTGATCACATGTTGAAATGATTTTTGTATACATTGGATTAAATACAATATCAAAGTTAAATTTACCTGTTTCTTTTTATCTTCTTAAAAATTTGGATACTGGGAAATGTGACTTGTGTTTGTGGTTCACATTTTATTTTTATCGGTCAGTGCTGGCCCAGATGATCTTCAAAGTACTTACACTGATTTAGTCTCCCACTGGTGATATTTAGGAATTCCCCCACTTTCTTTTTTACTTATTTATTTATATATAAATTTCACAACACTGTAATCTCAGGGATTTGCTCCCCCCCACTTCTTTGCTGACACTTGGTATTGTTGCATCCCCATTTTGCTGTGTGATAATATCTATTTGTGCTATGATTGTATATCTAACTCATTACTTATGATGAAGAAAGTTATACAAATTTATTGTTTATTTTGGTTTCTTCCTTAAAGGATGTCTCAATCACTTTCCTTTGGGTTATATATCTTCTTATTTTCTTAATGATTTCTAGAAGTTCTTTATATTCTTTCAATAAATATCTTAAAAAGACTTTTCTTAATGGTATCTTTTGATATAGAAATATTTAATTTAATGTATTTATTTATTGAGTTTAGAACTTGAGTTTAGTAAGTAGCATTTTTGAAATCTTTCAAAGGGGTAGTGATTTTTTATTTGTTTAATAAAAGCATTATCTCAGTACCTAGATTAAGCACTGGTACAAATATGTCTTGCTACATATATGTTGAATGCATTTACATCACTCTTCTATGGGTTTCTGGAAGCTATAGTATAAATTTCATCACCAATTTTCTTTCATAGGATCTATGACTTCTTTCCTGTTTAGCGCAATATACTTTGCTATCATTTGCTTTGCAAAATCATTGCATGAACCTTTTACTCTTACAGGTTAAGTTGTACTTAGGATTTTGCCAAGTGTATTGCTTGCAATAGTACTTCCAGAGGGTATTAAAATGTTATATAAAAATAGATTGTCACAGGGCTTGGGAACTAGGTTAAACAGTTTTTGGATTTATAGGCTTTCTGGAAATTTGACAGATCAATATGATTGTATCAACAATGGGGAGATACAGGTAATAGCATTTACCAAATATATTACTATGGATATATATTTTTAAAAATATGCTATTTTTCATCTCCTATTCCAAATAATAGACTTTTAAGTAAATTGTGAATGGGTCTATTGAAGGACTGAATTAACCACCCCTTCCCCAAACTGATTACACATATAGAAAAAGTTGAATGTGGTGAATAATTTGGAAAAATCAACTTTTGAAATTTATGAATATTTAAGCAAATTTTAAATTGAAATGTTTAATTGTTTTTAGATATTTAAATTAAATTTACTTAAGCTGATTTTTCTGTTTGCTTCAGCAGTACTTATAGCTGAATTTTTTTGAAATAAGTTGTTTTCTTAAAATTTGTAAATCATCACTTATTTATAGTATCTGGAAGGGCATGCCACTGCATTAGTGCCTATATTTTAAACACGTAAAGATTAAAGAGTTAGTTTTTTCAAGTTAGAAAATGCTTGAAATAAATACTTTTGAATATGAAAAATATTTCTATACTCCTCAAATATGAAAAAATATGTCTATACTCTTTCAGATTTCTCTTGCATTAGTAACTTAGAGTAGGGGACTATTCTTTTTTTCATATTTTTACTATTTTATTCTAAATTTAGCACTTATATGGAAAAAAACCTGTCCTCTTTTAACTTGTTAGAAATTATTTCTGTGAGAATTAGGACATGTTGTATCATCTTAAGAAAACAATGTATGTTATGTCCTTGCATATACATCTGTAAAATTCTCTATAATATGTTTTTGCTTTCAGGCTGCACTTTCAATTTGTAGGACATTACAGATTATATGATCAAAAAAACTGATTATTAGAGGAAATACCCAATTGGTAAAACTAATTTTGAGGACAAGTTGACTATAATTTATTAAAAAAATGGATATTATTAATTTATTTTATTATCCTAGAGAAAAAAAGTTACACAATGTACATTAGAATACCTATTTGGAAATTTTCACTGAAATATTATTATAGTAGTGAAAAATAGAAAAAGTATAGACTACACGTTTGTAACTTGGGGCACATAGACAGATTATGAAATGATCAGAGCATTTAAAGAATTCAATGATGCAAAAAAGACCTCTAATATATTTTGAAGGGGGAAAGCAACTTGGAAAACAAAGTGTACAAAATGATCTCATTTTGTTTTTAAAACATAAAACTAATGTATTCCTACAATCATATGTGATCTAAATGTAAGCAAATCCAACATGAAAAGGCAGTAGTTACATATAATGAGGGCACTTGAACTGGAAAAGGTAGTTAGGGGAGATGGAAAAAAATAATTTTTTCAAGTAGTGGCTGTGTAATTATACATTAGTGAAAAAATGTTAAGGAAAAATATCTTCTAAATTTTTCTTTTACCTGTTACTCATTTAGTCATATAGTATCTCAAATCAAAACAAGTCATATTACTGGTTTTTGCTGCCTAATAAAGCATAACAAGTAGGTATACTCATGTTATTTTAGGGGGACTACTTCCTAAAGTAAGGGACAGAAACAAAGGAGAAACCTGTGAGATAGCAAGAGAAGATTTTGAAGATTCTCCACTTGAAAATTTTTCCCCAGGACAGGACATGTAGAAACCTATTTGCCAACAACAAAGCCAGTTTTGTCTTTAGAGAAAAATAAAAGCGGCTCCGAGTGAAATTCCTTTGACGACTACCTGTGCTGTCCATTGTCGACATTCCTCCCCTGGCAAAGAATCAGTAAATGTATATGTGGTGCTGCATCCCCAAACTGGGCACTAGATTAAAAACATGCCAAAGCAAAGCCACCAGACTCATGCCAAGATCTGAATATCGTGGGCTGTAAAAACAGGTACAGAGGCCTGCTCAGTTGAAACCTGCAATTGAGTATTAGGGAGAGCAGAGAGACATTATGGGGGAATTTATGAACCTATTTGAACATCATAAGTTTGAAATTTCCAGATGAAATTGAGCCTTGTACGGTTCCATTTATCACACTTTCCATTTCAGGCTGGCGGAGATGGAGGTAGTTTAAGTGACAGCTTGCTCACCCTTACTCCCAGGCCACCTGATGAAATTGCAGATCAGAGCCTGCTTAGCATGTAGGAAACAGATGAAGAGAAAGGAACTAGTAGCAGGAGAAAGTGGAACGAGGGAGCTCAGTGTAGTGACACAGAGTGCAGAGGGACTGTTCCATGTAAAGGGGAAAAGAGGCTTGGAGAAGTCTGACAGGAAGATCTGAAAACAAAAGCAAAAATTCAACAAATAGGACTATATCAAACACTAAAGTTTTGCACAGTAAAAGAGGCAATTAACAATATGAAATTGTAGTCCACAGAATAAAAGGAAATGGTTACTAACCATATATTGGATAAAGGATTAATATCTAAACATAAAAAACCTGACACAACTTATCAACAACAAATTCCTAACAATCCAATTAAAAATGGACAGAAGTACCAAATAGACATTTATCCAAAGAGGACATCAAAGTGGCCAATAGGCACATGAAAAAGATGCCTGACATAACTCATTAGGGAAATGCAAACAAAACCAAAATAAGCTATTTTTGAGAAGATGGGCAGCCACAGGTACTACTAAGGATGTGGAGACAGCCTGCTGATGGCAATGTAAACTGATTCACCTTTATAGAAAACAATATGGTGGTTCCTCAAAAAATTAGACATAGATTTACCCTAAGATTCAGGCAGTCCATTTCTATGTCTGTTTCTCAAAGCTAATGAAAACAGGAATTAGATAAGATGTATGGATAAACATAATATTATTAAAACACTATCCACAATAGCCAAACATGGGAACAAAACTTAATGCCTATCAACAGATGAATGGATATAAAAAGGTACATGATATATATACACAATGGAATATTATTCAGTCATGAAAAGGTTGGAAATCTTAACATTTGTACTGCATGGTTAGATCTTTATGTTGTGAAATTAGTAACAGAAAGAAATAAGTAATATGTAATATCACTTATATGTAGGATCTAAAAATGCTGAACCTGAAAAAATAGTAAAAGCCGAGAGTAAAATTACGTTTACCAGGCATAGGGGTTGGGATAAGAGTTATGATTTTTTAAGGGTTTGAACTTGCAATGAGTAGTAAATAAGTCATAGAGGTCTAATGCACTTTTTAATGACTAGAGAAAATGGTCTACTATAATAATGTACTATGATATTGCTTCCAAAGCAATCATACTACAATATATAAATGAATCAAAGTAACATCGCTAGAAACCTTAAATTTAGGAGACATCAGATTTATCAAATACAAAGGAGAGATGGAATGAGAAGACTAGCAATGGAGACCTCTTGCAAATAGAAGGATGAAAGAGGAGCAGGAGGCAAGGTGGAAGAAAGTCTTGCTGTTCTAGTAGAGCTTGTTGAAATAAAAGGGAATGTTGATTTAGAACAGTTATCAGTCAAGAAAACCAGAGAAACAAAAGGAACACTGAAAGGTACTGCCTCCAGGAAGGAAAGTCTCTGTTGCATATTTATTACTGCTTTTCAAATGGGAGAGATTGTAAGGGTTGGTGGGATTATTTTACTATCTCTAAATAAGTAGCCACCTATCTAGCTGAGGCTAGGATGTTTGCTTGGCTGCCTATCATTTTGTATTTCTTTAGAAAATTGGAGTGTTAGCAAATCCACTCCCTTCAGATGTGTGGCTACTGCTCCTTGCTCTGGTGTAGCTTTCTGCTTTACTGTGCAAGGAAAAGGGACAAAGAATGAGAAATTTCTACTTTAGCAATTTATAGCTTCCCCTACTTCAGGCTATTATTTCTCTCACCTCTTTGAGTTTCTGTTAAACTAACAAAACATTTTCTGTGAGTTTTTGTTGTTATATTTCAAGACCCTCAAAAAAGTTAACTTTGGAAAGAATGGATCATGAACTTTCTACAATTTGAAATAGGCTTGGGTTCATCTAAGACACTTTTTTGAGGGTTGCTTGAGACACATATGTAACATCAGTTTGTTTTGGAATCATATTTAGCAGAATTTAAAAATAACACGAATAGCTATTTTTCTCGAAAACAAAGAGCAAATTTTGCAAGTAGAGGTCGTTTGTCCCTAAAATGAAAGTATTTTGCATAGAAACAATATAATGTTTTACCTGAGAAAATTTGTGATGAATTAACAACAGATCCCATCTGAATCTACTTTCCCCATTCACTGGGAAGAAAAAATTTGCCCTTGAAATAAAGTACAGTGATTTCTCCTCACAGTCTCACAGATATGTCATTTTGTGAAATGAGAGTTGATAGTTTGATAAGCAATTAACATGTGCTTCTTTCAGATAAAGCCAAATGTTTCAGTAGATTTTTAGATAATGGCATTTCAAGCTTTTCATTCAAACACACATGTAGTGTATGAGAAACGGTCCCATTTGAAGCAATTGCTGAGACTACAAAGGAAGAACATCTCTTTTTCCAATTAAGTCCAATAATGTGCCTTGTTCATATGAGCTTTTGCAACAAAACTCTAGGCCACAGCTAACAACAAGGTTTCATGAGACTGCACAAGAATAAATGGTATCTGTAGGTTCAGGTGGTCATGCAGAGCTGTGCGTTGTGCTCAAGTACATCAGAGAGAGTGCAAACTACCAAGAACCTGTAAAGAAATGTTGGTTCCAGAGTGCAATGAATCTTGGAAGTAGCAATCTGAACTACTTACACACCCTGGTTAACCCATTGATCTCCGAAATTCAGAGGGGAGAGATAATATAATGAGATGCTCCTTTGGAATTGAGTGTGCTGATCCAGCACTTCCTTTGGCTCCCTACCAAAAGCATAAAATCTGTGCTTTAAAAAACATTAAGAGGAAATTCTCTGATTGAACGAGATGCCAAAAGATACCCTGATGGCTTCCACTTCACTTGGGATCGACCGGAAAATGTGTCTTGGAAATCTCTTTCACAATCATGAAGTTTCACTTCCAATGCGAAAATATCTTGCAGGCTAAATGAGAACTAACACCACTCCAGAGAAAAGTGTTGGCTGTCTCCCAGATTAATATGGGGTTATAGTCCATGATTGGGTTAGATGAGGTAAAAATTTCCCTCCACTCTTCCAGATATACAGGAAATTGTTGTGCTTGAAATAGATTTGAGCTAAGTAACTAATTAAAAGAATTTGGATCAAGAAATGTGACATGGAATGTGATGTAGATATTTCCAGTTCTTTTTCAGGAAACCTTATTGCAAAAAGGTTGAAAGATAATTGAGAAAATAATTTATATGGTGGTGAGAGTTATTTGTGTGAAGATAAAATACAGAGTCCTTTTCATTGAGATGGAGAAGCTGCCAAATAGCTCTTGGTGATAATTCTATGCACAAAATTTTCATAGTGGGCTTCAATACCTTGCCAGATGAAAGCTTTTGCTCAGTTTAAAGTTGGAAAAGATATTTGAGTCTCCACCAACGATAATGTGTTAGGCTTGGTAATTAAAGACTGTTTTTCATAAATAATGCCAAAAGCACACTGGGAATATTGGGCTCATATACTATTGTACTTTAAAGAAATCAAGGACCTAATAACATTTTAAAAAGGATCACACACACACATTTACATCAGCATGTGAGATGAGATTATATGATTCTAATAAAATATTTCAAGTGATATTTTTAAAGTGATATTAAGTGTCTATTATTTGTGAATAATGCAAGCTTTTAAAAATCTTATTAAAAGTTTCAATTATATAGTTCAGGACTATTCAAAGTGTGGTATGTGGTCCATGATCAGCAACAATTGAGACTAAGTATTTAAAAACTGTTAAAGCAATAAGACAATGACTTTTAAATGTTGTAATTTAAAAATTAACATATATTTTGTTTTTTTTACTTTTATATTCTATTACACAATACTACACAATAGGTTTCCTTCATCTCAGAGAGCTTGAAAAACACTAACACTAGTTATCCTTTTACGTAACTCAATGTTGTTACCCAAATTCACATTACTGTTTTAAGATGGTGCATCATTTAACTTCAGTTTAATGAGGAAGACCGGACATGTGGGAATCTGTTCATCATTGCCCTAAGTGACCTGGCCTCACACATCCTCTTCCCCCATTCATAATGTTCCTTCTTTCTGTGCATTGTACATGAAGAGATCTTTCCTGATTTTGAGACTTTGCACTGATTCATCCTTTTATCCTTTTCTTACTCTGGAATGTTTTTCCTTCTGTCTCTCCCAAGTTCTGTTCTTTGCCATTTACATCTCAGCTTAAACATCAGCTCACTAGGCTAAGGATTCATTAGCTTTAATCAAAAAGTATCTCCTCAAGAAGTCATCTCATATTATTCTCTAATGGCCCCTATCATGAATGCTGTATATTTTGAAATGTTTGTGGCCTAAATTTTTATACTAGATCACTCATAAGTGCAGGAGACTCATCAACTTTTTTATTGTTTTATATTCACAGTCTAGACCAATGTACTAACATACTGATTCATTGAAGGATTGATATCTGAGTGCCTGTAATTTATTTGTCATATATGTTTTATTAGAATTTTAGAGAGTTACCTAGCCAAACATTGATGATTTTTGAAAATATCAATGAACGACATCCTCCTGGGAACATCAGGTGTGTGTCCCACGGTAACAGGGCTCTGATATTTGCTGATCATCTACCTCTGTAAGTCTTCAATTTTCATCACTCTTTACTTAGCCTCCCAAGCAAGAAAACTATTGCTTGATTTTATCCTCACCCTCATTCCCAATCATCCAGTTAAAGAAAACATAAAACTGATTTAAAATTCCAAAATTACACTTACCTTTGTCCTTGAGGACTTTTTTGCTTGATGTAACTGGATTTATACTTTTCCCCTTTGATTTGTGCTATTCAAGTCTCCTTGAGACAGTCTTGCACATGTCCAGTAGACCCTGGTGCTCTATCTAGTTCTCGCAGTCCTTAGGTTCTTATGCACTCTCTTGACTTCTGTGGACTGTCAAAGATCTCCATGTACAGACTTCCTTCAGCTGCCCTTCGGCTGATGAGATACCGCTACTCTATTTGTAAAAGCCAGTAGTTCCAGGTAGGTTTTAATCCCTGCAGGAGCAAGGAGCCAACCCTGTCTTCCATGGGAACAAGAGAGCACAGCTCCCAAGCTTCCTGGTGGAACAGTCTCTGAGGGCAAGTTTAATCTCCAGTCTCTCCTAGAGACTAGGCTCAGGTGGGGACTTTACCTGAGACTGGTTTTATATCTACATTTCTCTTCTAAAGAGAAATAAATACCCAAATATTAATGAATTCCCAACACAGTTACATTTTTAACCAGCAGCGTATGAAGAGAAATATGCCCAATATTTCTTTAGATTATTAATTCTGTGGGATGAAAGAAACAGTGTAACAAGTCATAAATTGAAGTTTCCCATGTGGTATGTATATGAGGCAACATACAGAAAAATTTTCAAGCAGAAGAGAGTTACCTGTTATTGGTGAGGTAGGTCAGATTTCAGGGAATGGAGAAAAAGGGAATTTCCTGATATGAAATTTCTGCAAAATGGAATGGAGAACTGAGGTGGAAGAAGAACAGTAATATATTATGAAGACAAAGGAGAGTTTTTAATCCATATTTCTATCTCTACCTATCTTAAAAGCTTTGAATTTTGCAATCAGAGCTATATCTTATATAAGACTTAGAATCTAAATTCAGTATAGATGGTACATATTACTAAAATGTAAATCACAAGACACTAAATCATGCTTGCTTTAGGAAGCTAGTGATTCGATCAAAAGTGCATGAGAACTAAAACTAGCAAATGAAGGAGCATACTTGTGTTTGTCATATAATAAGGTGAGAAACCCTGGTCTAAACCAGAGGTCACAGAATTTTCACCTAGAGCCATGTTCAACTCACCAGCTGAAAAGTTATGGTGGTGTTTAGATTGTTTTAATGAATGTGGGAATAATCAAGACAAAAAGAATATTTTATGAAAATTACATAAGTTTTAATTTCGATGTCCATAAATAAAGTCATGCCCATACATTTATGTATTATCTGTGGATGTTCTGGTGCTCCAAAGTCAGAGTTGAGTATTTGTGACAGAGACTTACGCTCACAAAACCTAAAATATTTACTACCTAATTCTTTGTAGTTAAATGTTTTTTCCTTGGTTGAAACCCATAAAAATGTACACACAATAGCAGGTTTTACTTTTCCAAAGTTTGAAAGTGAATTTTAAATTGTGAGATGATAGTCACTTACACTGATTTATTATGAGCTACACCGAAACACACACTCAGTTCTGTCAATTTGCATGCATGTTGGTGGAGACTAGACACATATTGAGGTCATGGTAAGCAAAATAGTTCACATTTTGTAAGTTGTTTTATATTTTGTTCTTAATTTTGCTTTTGTTAACCTTCCTCCTTATGAAACAACATAAATTTCAGTAGTTTGTGCATTAAAATGATCTAATGTATGGTAGTCAGATGATTAAAAATATATACAGGGAAACTAAAGTATTAAACAAAAGAAGTAATGAAATCAATTTAAGGAGAGAAAGATCTTCACACATCTACCAGAATAACCTTTTTTGGGAGGATGATTAAGACAGCCATGAAGAAAATGAAAGTTTTTCATTGTTGAGCAAGTGCAAGGTCTACAATTGCCTCTTAATTAGAAGTACCCATTTAATTAATTTTTTAATTAAGATTTTTAGCAATAAAAAAACTTGCACACATACAGGAAATGGATAATTACTTTAACATTTGGTGGCCTTTTATTAAATATTCTGAAAAATATAAACTTTGTAGATGCCAAATTTTGCAACATGATCTACTTCAGTCTGTTGCTATACAGAAGTAAGCAGCTGAATGGAAAGAAAAGCAAAGTTTCTCTGCTCACAAGAAAATTGGCTTTTATTTATGTGGCCTTCCTTGATTTTCCACTTATTGCTATTTTAGAAAGATTACACTTGTAAAAGTTCAGCTTGTGGTATCTTATCCCAGACTTATTAATAAAGGCCATTTAAAAAGAGATAAAAATGAATAAGTGAAGCAAAAATAAAAACACAATACCACTAGAATTTAGTATCTTCTGTACCATTGGCTGAAAGTTCATCAGCTATGTTTCTACAAAACTCAATGACTATTTTAATTTTTTCCTCCCTAGAGGATGATAGAAACACATAACATCACTGTACAGCAAACCCTTTATAAAACCCTATTGTTCAAAAGAAAAGTAGGATTCTGCACTTAGTTCTAGGCAGACTGGGAAACATTCAAAGATTAAGTGTGTAGACTTCAGATACAAAAAGGCTGCTGACTTAGGGGTGCAACATAGTCTAACATAGTTCCGAATTGCTAAGTTTTTGAGTATAGGGCAGACATGTAATGGCTCTGAACTTTGTCATCAGAAGGTGGTTGCTATGATGCAGAACAATTGTCAGTGTTTAGGAAAGCTAGGTGTTTGAATCCCTTCATGTTAGTAGACACCTAATAAGGGATAGCTATTATCAGTGGGGCAGTTTTAGAGAGTATTTTCTTTATCTAGTGTCTGTCTACCACCATTAAAATAAGAGGGCTGATTAATTTCCATGCTTTCCAAAGGGGGGAATGAAAAGTACTGATGTTACAATCAAGATAATATAAAGAGTTACAGGAACATAATGCTGAATAAACTATAATCCAAATATGAAGATGATATTCCCATTAAAAATCGCATCCAAATCTTCTCATTAAGCCAAAAGAACATCTTTGTTTAGTGCTAGAATGATTTGACTCCTCATTATTTGAAAGGAGAAAATAAGCCTTAATTCTTTGACAGACAATGATTAAGAATTTGATAGCTAGTTTATTTTTATTAGACTTATTTTAAGATCACCTTCTACTTATGGCAATTGATAATACAGCAAAGTTTTCTTTTTAAAGCTCTTCTTACAACTTACAATAACAATTTTTGGGAATGGCAATTTTGTTGTCTTTCCTTCCAGGCATATAAGGAATGGCCTTGGGTCTGGAACCCTTCCTTTCCAAGAGTTAAGGAATCCTTCCCATTGGCGTGGCGTTGCCTCCTTGTATGGGAATACCATTCCTTGTAACAATTCATTTTGTGCTGCTTTGCTCAATTAAGTGTGTGTCTTATGGCACCTGACCCACTCTGCTAAATCTGTCTTCTGCAGGAAAGGGAAGGGGTCCTTTATCCTGTGGCATAACAGGAATGTGTACTAGTATCAGCTGGCCAGAGGGTCTCACTGGTCATGAGGATCAATGGCCGATACTGAAGCAGATCTCGCTATATTTCTTCTCTGTTGGTGGTGCGTTGCTCTATCCAGTGCTTGGTGACTAATACCAAGATGCAGAGGGCAGAACTATTTATGGTAGATGGCAGATACCATTTGTTTGACAAAAATAAGTGGTTGAAAGTAAAATGGTGTGGGTAATGTGCAAATATAGCAAAACTACTGAGCTTACCAAAGACTCAAGTTTTGTGAATACAAATTTGATCTAACAGTCTCCATTTCTATGGAAAAGAACTTACTCTCTGATGACTATTTACCAAGATTGTCTTTGGGGTCAAATGTATTCCGCTGTTATTAATTTACTAATTGTAAGCTTGGCTAGGTATGGGATGGGCTTTTTAGACAGCAACTAAAAGAAGGTAGAGGAAAAGGAGGCAACCATTATCTACTGAGCTTGAAAACAAACAAACAAAAAAATCAAAGCAAAACAAAGTAACATGAATGTGTAAACAGCTTGCTCATTGTATTACTAAACATATCTCGATGAAAAATGCATAGGACAACCTCACCTCTCTCTTGATTTGTTTCTTTGTACAATTGCATATCATGCAACTTACCATTTTAAACATTGTTAAATGTACAATTGGTGGCATTAAATAACAGTGTTGTATTCAACCATCACTATAAATCTTCAGAATTTTTCATCATCTTAAACAGAAGCTATGTATCAATTAGCCTCTGTACCTCCTCCCTCCAGATCCTGACTTCTATTTTATTTTCTGTTTCTATGAATTTGACTCTATGTACTTAATAGAAGTGGAATAATATATTATTTGCTCTTTTCTTATCTGACTTATTTCACTTGTTTCCAAGTTACTTCCATTCCATACATAGTAGATATCAGAATTTCATCCCTTTTTATGGCCAAATAATATTCCATTGTATGGCTATACCATTTTGTTTACTCATTCCTCTGTTGATTGTCATTTGGATTGTCTGTCCCTTTTGGTTATTGTGGATAATGCTACTATGAACATTTCCCCTTTTATTTAATTCTCCATTTAGGTAATATGCTTCCCCTCCCCCTGTTTTCTTATTGTTACTATAACAAATTACCATGAAACTTAATGGCTTTAAAACACCAACTTATTATTTTACAGTTATGGAGCTTTAAATTGATCTCAGCAGATAGAAAGTCAGGGTGTTCCCAAGGCTGGCTTCTTTAGAGGCTTGGAAGAGAATCTATTTCTTTGACTTTTTCAGCTTCTAGAGGTTGCCTGCATTCCTTAGCCATTCCCCACTTCCTTGATCTTCCACATATATCATTCCAGTCTCTGACCCTCCTATCTTCCTCTTATAAGGACTTTCGTAATGACATTGTGCCCACAGGATAATCTACAGTCATCTTGCCCTGTCTAAGGGTCCTTAACTGAATCACAGCAGCAAATACAGTTAGAACATCAACTTTATCATAATTTTTCTAGACTCCTGAAGTGACAGGGAATGAGGAGCATCATTCAAATACTTCTTGGAGTATGCTATATGTCTGGCATATGCCAGCTCATATGCCACAGAAGTAACCCAAAGATCACATAACAAGTACATTTGTAGTGAAGTTTGTGATCCAAGAAATGGTATCTGACTTTGCTAATCCATGTGGCTCCTTTCGACAGGGTCCCTATGACTTAGTTGGTATTAAAAGGGAGTTAGTAAGTTCTGTTTAATAGAGCATCTGAGCGTGGCTTAGAAGCGGCATAACTAGGGATTGGAGGATCTATAACTGGCTATAGCTTTATACAGGGTGTTATACCCACATTCACTTATCCATAGTTTAAAAATGCAACACTGTGAGTACTGAAAGATTATTTTCTTACTTCATTGGAAGCAAAAATATAACTAAAGTTGAACTAACATGAGGTCATTAATAGACTATTTATCCTACTTGGTGTGAATATTCTTAGAATATGTGAGGAAATACTAACATGTTCGATTATGGTGTGCTGCCCAGAACCTCAGATCCCTGGGAGCTTGTTATGTGACATGTGGTAAGCACATATTCACACCTTTCTGAAATCCAAACAACGATGAATTCTGAAACAATTTAGTTTAAAGGATTTTTTATAAAAGAATGTGGACCCGTGTTTTCTGTTAGTATGTAATAGTCCATTTTGAGACACATATGTGACTACATTAGTTAAATTCTGTCAGTTACAAGCAACAGCATACACACAAAGCAATCTTCAACATAACAACCATCACCACTACTAAAGTAACCTGACTGCTTTGCTAACTTGAAAGTGTATCTCAGGTACCAGTGGCCCAGGTATCAATTTTGATGCTACTTCCTCAGCACAGCACCAAATATGTGTTATTTTTGAATATTATCTTATATCAGATGACAGGAATGATGAAATCACATGCTCACGTCTTTATGGTTTATGACGCAAAATGAAGACATTCCTTTCCTCAAATGTCACATATCAAACTTTAGGGAGAATCTGATGGACTTGATTACCCGTTTTTCTCCAAAGCAAACCCTCCAGGGTGACATGACTTTCTGACTAACATGGGTAGCATGAATCATTTGTTTATTATGACACAGGATACGTGATTTCCAGCATTATCAGGACTTGAGAAATCATAGAAAAATTAATAATCTAATAAAAAAAGTGAGGTGGCCCTATAAGGAGAGATAGAAAAGATACTGGGAAGGCAAAGGAAACAAATGAATACCATAACAAACTCTACTTCACTACTTCTAAAAATTTACTGGACAATAAATTTTTCTTAAAACCAAGTACTCTCTTTTTAAAAATAATTTGCTAAATAAGAAAGTATTTTGTAATTTTCTCTTAACTCATAATGTACAGGTTTATCAGAAATTTTCTGAATGTCTTAGATCCCTGGCAGCCATAACTGTATTAAGCATTCTTAGGTATCTGATGTGTAATCAACCAACTGGATTTTTTTTTTTTTTTTTTTTTTTTGGTTAGAATTAGGAATGGGACTGAGAGGTGACTGAGCATCTGGACTAGCTTTTTGAAATGCATTCTTTGGGGGTTTTGGAGGAGGTCATTCTTCTTCCATATACACAGGAAATTTGAAAAATTAATGTGTAGAAAGAAAAGATTCAAGTAGACAAAGAAAGAAAAGGCAAAACCGGAGAGTGCTACCTAGTTTTGGGTTGCATTTGGTTCCTTATTCTGGTCCTTTCCAGAACCTAAGTCTTTTCTGTCCTTAAAATTCTGAAGATATTCTGCAGTCTTAAAACAAACTCCTCTTGCTTAGGGTTATACCACCATAGTTTGAGTAGGTTCCCATTCCTTGTAATCAAAGATTTTAATTGCTAATTTATTATAATTTCTCAGATCTTAGCAATTCTGGAATTAAAAATGATAGATATACCATCACAAGAATTCACTTATATAACATGAGGACATTTACTTTAACTCTCTTGAATTCAATATAAAATAATTCAGAGTTCACCATTGTACAAGATATTAAAGATGTTCTTATTTTAAGGAATAATATTAGGAAAAAATAATTTTATCTTTTGGACAGACCAACATGGTCACTAACTATCTGAAGGGTGGCTTGAAGGTCATTAGGATGATCACATTCATCCTTCTAAGCTGAACAAATCACACCTGAGATGTGGAATGTGCAGACTGTGATATTACATTTTGCTAATCATGTATATATCACATTTTCTTTATTCATTTACCTGTTGATACGTTATCAAAAGGATATGTGTTATTTCCGTATCTCGGTTATTCTCAGTAATGGTACAGTGAACATGGGAATGTTACACATATCTTTTTCTATAAGGATGTGATAAAATATATTTCTAAGAAAAAAAATACATTTTGCTACTCAGTACACTGTATGCAGAGTTGCTGATCAGCTTCTGTAACATCTTCCTGGATAAAATAGTGAGGTTGGAAATAAAACTCAGTAAAGAGAGAGAAAATCTATCCTTAGGGTAATAGAGCCCCATAGGACAAATTTATTATCAACCCATCCACATCACTTCAGAGAAAGGAGAAAAATCGAGTTTAAAATGAAACCAAGAGCTTATAGAGGCTTTTTATTCATGTGACATGATTTTGTGATAAATTACTTTAATGCTTTCAAAACCCTGGTAGATGGATTGATATGATTACAGATTTTGTTTTTGTGGCTTATTTACTCCCTGAAATTAAATTATGAAGCAGGAAGGACATTAACTTGTTTAGACCACTAGAAAACCATTTATGGCAATGGACTGGAGAAAGTACTAGAAATAAACACTTGAGGGATGATTCCTCAGGTCTTTTCAGAAACTGGAATTTAACCAGAATACAAAAATCACAATGGCAAGAGATTATGGGACAAACATTCAAATAAAGTTAACATAATCTAGGAGAAATTATATTAAAATTGTATCTTTGAGTATGCACATAAATGAAACGTAAAATAGAATAGAGGAGTACAATGTCTAGAGCTTACTGGCAGATTAGACATCACCACAGAATTTTTAGGAATGTAAAATTTCAGGCCACACAGAAATAATGATTCCATAAGTCTGAATGCAAGTCCCCAAAAGCTGTGTGTAAACAAACTCTCCAGGTGATCCTGAGATGATCAAAGTTTTAGACAACTTGAGTAGAGATGAAAAATGTCTGCAGTTGAGTAGAAATAAGTCCAAATTATTTCTGATTTGAACTAATTAGCCACTTAGATATGGCCATACTTGAGAAAGTATTTCCTAATCTGTGAAATATGAGAAAGATACCTTTCTCATACTAATGTAAGGATTAAATTTATATTCCTTAAGAATAGGTACATTGCCTGATACATTAAATTACTGCTGCTATGTTGTAAGTTCTATTTTACAGATATAACATGTAGTGAAGATATGTCATAGATCTGAATAATTGATTAAAAAAATCCATGCTCACAATAGCAGTATTTATTGACTTTCCTAGTGCTGACAACTCTTCTTACAACACCACAAACATCATCTTAATGGATTTGTTAGTTTTGTATTATAGTTGCATAAGAAAAATATGCCAAATGCAGAACAAACTAGAAAAACTCAAAAAATAAATTCCCAGGAAAAATGATAATTTTGTGAGTTTGAATAATCACTATCACATTGCTCTATATGGATTTCCAAATAATCTTATTATAAAGTAGCTTTTTTCATATTTTCAAAATATTTCTAATTAATCATTTAAAATTTTTATTATAGCTATTAGTAAATATAACAAATAACTATATATTTATTTATATATACAACACTTTTTTATTCCCCAGGGTTCTACCACAACTATATCACCCATGAACCATCATCTTGATCTTTACTGCTCCATCCCTTTTTTAATTTCTCTCTCTCTCCTTACCCATCCCTAACTGTTTGCTGTTTGTCATTTTGTAAGTTTTGACTTTTTTTGCTCTTTTGTTTGTTCTCTATATTCCATCTCAAGTGAGATTATCTGGATTTTGGTCTTTTTCTTTCTGGTTTATGATTCCTTCTAGCTACATTCATGTTATCACAATGCCTCACATTTTATTTTTTTGATTGTGGAAAAATATTCCATTGTGTTTACATACCTTAATTTTTTCATCTTTTTGTCAATTTTGGGACATTGGGTTGTTTCCAAATCCTGGCTATTGTAAATAGTGCTGCTATAAACATGCAAGTACAGGTGTCCTTTTGAATTTGTATTTTGGTGTCCTTTGGGCAGATTGCCAGTAGTGGAATTGCTGGATAGAATGGAAATTCCATATTTAGCAGTTTGAGGGACCTCCACACAACTTTCCATAGTAGTTGGATCAGGTTGCATTTCCACCAGCAGTGTAAGAGTGTTCTTTTTTCTTACACCCACACCAGAACTTCTTGTTGCCTGATTTTTTTGTTTGTTTGTTTGTTTTGTTTTTGTTTGTTTTGGTTTTTTTTTTTTATATATAGGCCATTCTTACTAGGGTAAGGTGGTATCTCATTATGGTTTTGATTTGTATTTCCATGACTATTAGTGATGTTATTTTTTTTCATATGTTTACTGACCATTTGTATTTCCTCTTTGGAGAATGTCTTTTTAGCTTTTCTTTCCTTTTTTTGACTGGGCTTTTTGATTTGCTTTTGTTAAGTTGTATGAGTTCTTTGTGGATCTTTGATATCAGATCCCTGTCAGTTGAGTGCAGTGCAAAATTTTTTTCCCATTTGGGTGTCTGTTTTGGTTATTGTCAGTACAATTCCAACAAAAATTTCAATTGCATTCTTCAAACAAATAGAACAAAAATCACCAAAATTCATATGGAATAGTATAAGACCTCAACTAACCAAATCCTTCCTGACCAAAAGGAGAGAGAACAGAGGCAATACACTTCTAGACTTCAAATTATATCACAAAGTCATAATAATTAAAACTGCATGGCACTGGCAAAAACAGACACACAGACCAACACAGAATTGAATGCCCAAACATAAAGCCACACATACAAGGTCAACTAATCTTTGACAAAGGGGTGATAAACATATGTTGGAACAAAGACAGCTTCTTCAGTAAATGGTGCTGGGAAAACTGAATAGTAGCATGCAAAAGAATGAGTTTAAACTACTCTCTTTCACCATACACAAAAACCAAGTCAAAATGGGTAAAATACCTAGATGTAAGACCAGAAATCATAAAATATATAGGCAAAACACTCCTTGACCTATATCACAAAAATATCTTTCAAGAAACATGCAGAGAAAATTAAGGAAAATAAACTGCTGGGACTATGTGAAGCTCAAAAGCTTCTACACAACAAAAGAGGCAATAATCTACTAATATTTTAATTTAGCTAATATCATTATACAATACTATATATGGTATAGAAACATCTTCAGAAAAATTACCACACCATGCCTGCCGCCAAAACAAGCAGTTCTCTACCATAGCCTATTGGACCCCCTCTGTAATATCCTCCCCTTCTCTCCCTTGCCTTCCAGGTTTTCACATATTGCCATAAAGATGCCCAGTGTATTCTTTTATGATCCTCTGTGTGTATGTATGAGTTGTCTTTTGTATCCTGTTTCATTTCTGATTATACTAATGTTTTTCTCCCCTTTTTTATGAGTCTAAGTAAAGATTGTATATTTATTTAGTATGTTTATTTTTTTTATATATTTGTTTATTTAGTATATACTTCAAAGAGTCAGATTTTGGTTTCATTAATATTTTGTACCATGGTTTTTATTTGCATTACATTTATTTCTCCTGTAATTTTTAATATTTCCTTTCTTTTACTAACTTTGATTCTATTTGGGCTTTTTGAAGTTGTTTAAAATGTAAGGCTACATTATTTATTTGTCATCTTCCTTCCTTCTTGATATGGGCCTTTATTACTACACACTTCTTACTCTCATTTTGCTGTATCCCATATGTTCTGGTAATGTATGTTTTCATTTTCACTTGTGTCCAGGTATTTTAAAATTTCCCCATAGTCATTTATTACTATATTTATTGATCTCCAGAAAAAGAATTTTCCAGCTTTCGTTGTGTGGTTGTTCCTATTTTGATACCATTGTGACCAAATAATGCCCCTGATATGATTTCAATCTTCATGAATTTATTGATACTGGTTTTGCAAACCAACATGTGACCTATACACAACAATGTTACATGTGCACTTGAAAATAGTGTGCACTCAGTATTTTGTAATGTAGTGTTTTTTTAAATAGCCTATAAAAGTGAGTTTATCATTTAAGGACTGTCATTCCTCAGTAACTATATACGTGGTTGATATTTCCATTGATATAAATAATGATGTTAAAAAGTTTTACTTTTACAGTCTTGTTGTTAATGCCTCCTGTTAGATTTGTTATAGTTGCTAATATATTTTGATGCTTATTTGCTTGGTACAAATATATTGCTGAATCTTATGTATTCCTGATATTTTTATACCTTAATTACTGTAGAATTCCCATCACACACTGCTTTTGCCACTTCTGCATTATGTTTGCTGCATCTGCCACTTCTACTATCATGTCTTTGTCACATCTTCTGTATCTGCCAACATGTCTGTCATTTCTGAAGATCTGGTGTTATCAGCACCATATCTATTGCTACATCTTAAGAGCCCATCTTTCATTTTGAAAAATGCTTTTAAATTTTTAAAAGTAATGCTATGTCAAATATTTTAGCATATATACTGTAAAAAACAGACTATTTCAAAATCTTGAGTTTAATTAGAATGGGAATTATAATTGCCATCCCAACATTTGTTGCACCTTTTCTCCATTATATCATAACCAGGTTGTTTAAATGTTGCCAACAATAGATCCAAGTTATGGGAATAAGCCTTAATTTGTTTATACCACTGAAAGTTATTTGTTTTCACAAAATTGACTCACAGAGTCATGGTGATAAATATTTCCTATTTTCTTAGCTAAGTAGTTGGAGCAGGAGTGAACATTTGATCCAAATTGACCCAGGCAAAGAGAAGTTACTGACTTTTGTTTGAGAAATACTTTCCCTCTGAACTTAACTGAGTAAACACATAGTCAGGAGGTAATGACAGTGACCACGTAACCAAGAGAAGAGTGAGACTTAGATTAAATCTGATGGTTTTGAAAACTGACAGGAGAAATTTGTGAGGAATTATTATCACATAAAATATACTTTGAAATAGTAATTATTTTAAAGTGAGACAGTTCATAATAATCAGAATAATTACATCTGAAAGACTTTATAGTAAAGGTATATTTTAAAGCAACTGATTCCACACTGTACCCAACCAGTCTCTACTAAATAGCCAGGGCAATTTTTCAAGATCAAACTCATATTATAAAAGATATAGAGGCAGAAACTTTGACATGATAAGTTGTACTGTATGCTTAGAATGCAAGGATGTTTCAACACCAGAGACTATCTTTGTAATTAACTGTAAAAGTAATTTGGAGGAGAAATATGATCATCTTGATAGAGGTATTGAAAGTATTTGCCAAAGACTACCGTTTACTTGTAATACAAATCCTAGTAAACTGAGGTGATTTTTAGTCCAAAAATATTTATGAAACTTTATTCATAATGAAAAAAATAGCCACATTTCCATCAAGCTTGTACATAATATAAGAGTATTTATTTGCTGTCTTTGTTTAGTGTTGTATTAAATATGCCAGATAGCTTTCTGTAGAAAGAGAAAGATATTAGGTATCTGAGTGTCAAAAGGAAGAAGTAATTCTATTTTTAAAAACAGATGTTTGGATTATATTAATTCTGTTCAATATAAATGCAACTGAGTCACATATGTAACATAATTTTGTAAACTTAAGAAAAATAAAGAAGTAGGTAAGGTGAATTTTTAATAATAATATATAATAAAATATAATTTATCTTAGCTGAATTTTCCAAAAATATTTTATATTTCAACATGTGGCACTAGTTACACTTCAAGTACTCAAGAATCCTATGTATCTACTGGCTACCCTTTTGGTCAATACAGACCTGTAACATCCGAAGATAAACTTTTTAAGCTTGTAAGAGTTTCAGGCACTTATGATCAAGTTTCAGCTTATATGATCAATTAACAATTCATATTTAAGAGTTAACAAATATTAACCTAAAGTCTCTCAGAAAAAAAAGGTTAACAATAACAAAAAAAATAGAACTGATGAATAAGAGACAGTTTAATTTAATATTTTATAAGTAATTTATTTATATATATTTCACATCATTGTAATCCCTGGGGGTCACCTACCACCTCCCTTCCCTGGATGTTCCAGCTGGTCCCACCTATCCTCCCCCCAGATGTATACTTTCATTTGGTTGTCCATATATTAGTGAAACCATTTAGTTTCTATCTTTTTCTTTCTTATTTGTTTCTGCTAATTAGATTTTTTCTAGGTACATCCATGTTATCATAAATTCATCAAAGTTGTCTTTTTTAATTGATGAGTAATATTCCATCATGTATATGTAACACATCTTTTTTATCCATTCGCCTGTTTTGGGACATTTGGATTATTTCCATATCCTTGCAACTATAAATAGTGCTGCAATAAACATCTGAGCACAGGTGTCCCTTTGTACCCACATTGAGGTCTCCTTTGGGGTAGATTCCCAGAAGAGCAATTTCTGGGTTAAATGGTAGTTCCATTTTCATTAGTTTGAGGGTCCTCCACACTGCTTTCCATGGTGGCTGGACCAGTTTACATTCCCACCAGCAGTATAAGAGTGTTCCTTTCTCTCCACATCCATGCCAGCACTTGTTAGTGCCCGTTTTTTTTGATGTGGGCCATTCTTATAGGTGTAAGGTGGTATCTCATTGTGGTTTTGATTTGCATTTCCCCGATTGCTAGTGCTAGTGATGTTGAGCAATGTTTCACGTGCCTGTTGGCTATTTATATTTCCTCTTTGGAGAAGTGTCTTTTTAGTTCTTCTCCATATATATATATATATATATATATATATATATATTTTTTTTTTTTTTTGAGACTAGGTCTCATTATTTTTTGCATATGGAACCGCAGGCTCTCATTGCCCAGGGTACCACAGATTCAAGCAATCCCTAGCATCATCTTCCCAGGTAGCTGGGATTACAGGCGCGTGCCATCATGCCCAGCTATTTTTTTGGAACTAGGTCTCAGTACAGGCCCAGGCGGGACTTGAACCACAATCCCCCAGCCCTGGCCATTTCATAGACTGAAGCTTACAGGCACAAGCCACCATGCCTGGCCTTCCCCATTTTTTGATTGGGCTTCTTGTTTTGTTTTTGTTTAGTTGTATGAGTTCCCTGTGAAGCTTCGTTATTAAACCCTTTATCAATCTTGTGGAGGGCAAAAATCTTTTCCTATTTGCTTGGGGTTCTTTTTTTTTTTTTTCTGTTTTCTCTTGCTGTACAGAAGCTTTTTAGTTTGATGTAATCTAAATTAATATTTAAGATGATAGAATGTCAACCAAAATTTCAATAAGAATTTTTGTTTTAGCAGTTCAATTAATATATTCAAAATTTAGGCAACCCAAAATAAATAGTGAAAAATGACATGCTCTATAAAATAAGTCAATATTTGAACCTGTATATAATATATCAGAATAGGTGACTAGTTCAATGGAACACTTGGGTGAGCTCAGCAAACTTAATATTTGATTGCTAGTGTAACATAAATTGTTAAGAACTCTTTATTGAATGATATGGGGAAAGGTAACTCAGGCATATGGATAAAAAAAAAGTTGAATCCCTTTATAATATTTTACAAAACAGAAATGGACTTCAAATGGATTAAGGACTTAAGAATGAAAGGTAAATAATTAAGTGAGCATAGTGATACAAAGCAAAACAACTTTTTCATTAGGGACAAACTGCATATAAAATACTGGTTCTTATATCCCTTATCTCTAACAAAATATTGCAACATTTTGTACCTGTGATATGCTCATGTGCTTCATGTTTACTATGTCTCTTGATGGCATAATTTCCTGTTTACTTGATTTAATCTAATGTTTTGTTCTTCATGATTCAAAGGTGTACAAAAATCCAATGATAATGTTGAGTTTTCATAACAATTAAGTGATGCATTTCTCAAAACATATCTTTGCCATTAAATGATATACAAAAATATAGAAAAATAATTTGAGGTCTTAAATTGGGGAAGAATTTCTAAAATAAATGCACCAAAGTATATTCCATAAAATGAAAAGGGATAAACTCATTTACAACAGAATGAGAACATTTGTTAAAGGAAAGATATGACATGCATTGTCAATAAAAGAGAGGCAAATTAGAAAAAGATGTTTCAATTTCAGAAACTTAGTTACACAAGTGAAATTTCTTCAAGACATAGAAATACCAATAGAAAGACAAAATATTTGAACAAGTGGTACAAAGAAGTATAAACTCAAAAGTTTGACAATCATAAATCAAATTACCCATATTCAGTAATATTTAGAAAAATATCCAAATGACAAGAGATCAGTTTATACTACTTATATGAATTAGATAACTAGACAATCAAAATTATTAACAGTAGCCAGGGAATATAGGGGCGTTTGGACACTTCTTTTCAAGAGTGTAAATAAGAAGGACACATCTTAAGTCAATCTGAGGTTGCTTGCCACATTAAGTATTTTTATGCCCTATATAACAATTCTACTCTAAAGTACATATACCAGGGAACATTTTACTCAGATTGATGAGGAAACATGTATGAGGCTCTTCATACTAGGTTGATAATAGTGGCGAGTTTAAAGCAATCTACTTGTTGTAATATGGTTAAAGGATATAGAAATCTTGATGGGCTCCAGCTTTGGGATTCTGTGCAACCATTAGAAGCAACAAGTCAAACACATATACAAACTGGCAAGTATTAAGCAGATAGTTTTTTAATAGTTTATATAATATATATATATATTTATATTTCACATCTATGTTTTTCCCGGGGTTCACCCACCACCTCCCTTCCCTGCCCACTCCCTCCCCTCCCCCCAACCCCAGCTGTGTACTTTAGTTTGGTTGTTTGCTTGTTTGGACTTATCTTCCTGGCCTTTTGCTTGTTTTTCCTATATCCCACATATAAGTAAAACATTTGGTTTCTGTCTTTTCCTTTCTGATTTGTTTTTGCTAATATGTTTTCTTCTAGGTACATTCATGTTATAAATTCATCAAATGTGTCATTTTTAATTGATGAATAATATTCCATTGTGTATATGTACCATGCCTGTTTCATCCATTCATCTGTCTTGGGACATTTGGGTTGTTTCCATGTCTTTGTAATTATAAATAGTGCTGCAGTAAACATCCAAGTACAGGTCCTTTTGTATAAATACTGAGGTCTCCTTTAGGTAGAGTCCCAGAAGAGCGATTGCTGAGTCAAATGGTAGTTCCATTTTCATTAGTTTGAAGATCCTCCACACTGCTTTCCATAGTGAATGGACAAGTTTACATTCCCACCAGCAGTTTAAGAGTGTTCCTTTCCCTCCACATCTACATCAGTACAAGAAGAAGATAGTTCTTAAAAGAAGTCTTAAAACAATGATAGAGCTTAGTGTTATATGTACATCAAAAAGGCTTATAAACAAAATGAATAATGTGTACTGTACAAGAGCACAAATCAGTAATAAGACAAAAGATAACCACCTTATTTGATATGGTTTCTGTGGTAGACAGAAGGATGAGAATGAATTCTGTGAATCAAAGGGAATATAAGACATGCATGAGGGTAAAAGAAGATTCATCCAGGTCAAGATCATTATATATCATGATCTGGAAAATATGATTATTCAAACCTATGAACATTAGATTCAACCTACACTCATTTCACTGACACCTTTCATGTGCAGGAATACAAATTGGATTTTGTTAATTAAAACTGTTTAGTTATTTCCCACAATAGTTAAAGTTAAAAGCAGGCACTACCTTATCCTATAAAGCCCATTTTGTACCCCAGTGTCTAGAACAGTGATTGGCATGTAGTAAGCAATTCCTGCATGTGTTATACCTAAAGAGTGAAGGAGAAACTCTCATTGGTCTCAACATATTTGTGTGTCTTACTTCACTAGCTAATTTATAAGCCAGGAAAACACCAGGGGCTACTTGCTGGTCTTTTTGTATCTCTAGAACATGTCTTTAAATGGTATTTTTAATAATGCAATAGTGTAATATTCCATACAAGAGTTTAAGATGATCAGTAAAAGGTCTCAAACTTAAAATTATTTTAATTAATGCTGAAAATGCTGCATGATAATCATAATCACTATTATCTATTCATTTAAAGGGATTTTCTAAATTTTCTCTACTTTGCAATATGTCATGTCCTATGCTCTTTGTAAGCATGAGAAGTACTTTGAATTACCAAATGTGTTGGAAAGTTATGATATATAATTTCTTTAAAATATTCTATAATTCTTTTCTACCAGTTAAGTCTGGCTCTTCACCAGTTGGTCTAAATTTGATTTTACTGTATTTGGCAGTTCCTTAGTATTATATAAATCACTCTCTTATTAACATTCTCTCTCCACTAATTAGTTAAGGGACCGTTACCACTGCACACATGTAACTCCCACCACCTTCATGAGGATTAAACATTCATACCTTAGGGCAAAATTGGCATTTAACAAGAGAAATTGTTTCATGTGAATTAACCTTGAGAATGGGAGATAAATAATCCAGGAGGTACATGAAGATTCCTGTGTATGCTCACTGGGGATTCCATAATCAGAGAGTGGCCCACATTGCAGTGGCTTATTGAGAAATTTAAACCATCTGACTGATACAGACTGCTACACAGTTTGCAGTCTCTATTTTATATTGTGGTCTTTACATTTGTGAGATCCATATACTTAAGGATAACCTGGTAACTATAGCATAATTTGGTAGAACCAGTTTTGTTACTATAAGCAAAAAACATATTCATATGTGACAGAGACTATTTAATGAATTTTAAATATTTTTATTAGATGTTGATGACTTAGATACATGATTAATATTGAAAAATTTCTGGGACAATTTTTGAAAAAGCAGGAGATATATTCAATTTATATGATTATTTGATTTGTTAAAGGTTAGAAAGCATTGGGATTTTTGAAGGTTATACATACACAAAAGCATTTTTAGTAATATTTTGTGCCAGTCATCTTGTTAGGAGTTATATAAAAATGATTCCTAAGTACAAAGTGACATTGGAGTAGAGCACCAAAATTAAACTATTTTGTTCTACCAATTAAACAGAGAAATTCTGCCTATGAGGGAGAGAATAAGGTAAGCAATTCAGAAAAGCTTCAGAAAAAGTTACTATCTAAGTCAGTCCTTAAATGGGAAAGTGAGACATGAAGGTCTCACTTTTAATTGGGAGAATATGAGGAAGAATTTCATAGGGATATAAAATTTGAAAATAGTGGCAGTGGGGAATCATGTGTTAGTGACACAAGTACAGATGGGGAGGGGTTAGAATATAATACAATTATGAGTTTTTCTTATGAGGAATAGAAAACCATTTTAAAAGTTCACATCAATTATTTTGGGGGGTGATATGTGACCAAAAATTAGTAACTTTTCATGTTAAAGAATTTAGAAATAAAGAAAAACACATTACAGAGACATTTGACGTTTTGTTACACCTAAGACTGATATACAAGTCTTTTCAAATGTGTCTTATGGGTAAATACAACCAGAGCATTTTCTTATATTTCAGGAAAAGCTGACAATTGCATACACTGCACAGACTTCAGTTTAGTTCTACCTACCAGACTTCAGAGATAGATAAATTGATCCAATATTCTTTAAAATCATAATTTCTAATGATTGCATAGTAACCACTACCTGGTTATATCATATAGGTAACTAATTGCCCTATTGTTAGATATTTAGGTTGTTTCCAATCACAATTTTAAGTTTCTGCAAGGAATAGTTCTTAATAAAAATGTCCATATTTGCAAAATTGTTCTTAGAATATTTAAAAATGTGATTGTGATATAAGGCAGGATTAGTTTTATAGTTTCTAACAAATGTTGTTAACAGCATTTTAGAAAATTTTCACCTTCTCTTGGATATTTGCAAGAGTATCTGGCTTCACTGTGTCATATCAAGGACTGTATTTTCATTAAAAGAATCTCTAACCAATTCTTATATAATAACTTAATTGAGGAAAGGCTATATTTAGAACTTTGTGCCAGGCTGTTCTAGACCATGCATACATAGGCTAAGATAATGCAAACAGGAGTCTTAGAAGTTATCCCTTAAGCTTTCTTTTAGTCCCCTTCACAGTTGTATGTTTTGTCCCATCCTTCTCTTCCCTCTTCTCTATATGGTTCCTATTTTCCAGTGGAATCTTCTCTTCAAATTTTGTATATTAATTCAAAGAAAAAGACAACTCCCATTTGGAGTTACATGTGAAATAAATGATTTTCTGAGTCTGATTCTCATTGTAGTTAGTTATATCTTAGTTTTGGTCTATATTGGTCTCTGAACCCTTGAATCTTACTATGGTGCACATAAGGTACATTGCACGTTGTGTAGATCAAAAAATTCTTCACAAAGGGAAATATAACATTTCATTGACTGTGTTCATATTCTCAGGTAACAATTTTCCAGCATATGAAAAATTTTACTAGGAAACAAAGTTAGAATGGAGCTTTAATTTGATATATATTACTGTGACTGATTTTACCATAGTTTCTTTTTGTTTTTAACTTAATGTGTTAAGTTATTTCACTTAGATTTTCTTTGAATCCCAAGAAGATTTTAGAATTTTTCACAACATTTCACTTAGATTTTCTTTGAAGCCCAAGATAAAAACTGTATTTTTTAAAGTAAACATCTTTAAATTCATTTTGTTTTTAGCATTTCTTTATTATTTCTTTTTACAATTTCACTTATGATAAATCTATGTATACATTCATAAAAAAGGTACACTGAATATCCAATATGCACCAGGCCTATTTTGGCAGTCAGAGATTTGATGAGAAACAAGACCATACCTCCTCCTGGTACCCATAGTACATACAGTTCAAGAGAAGAGACAGATTTTAATTAAATTAACACCTAAACAAATTATAATTGTAAACAATGAGAAGTGCTTGAACAAAGGAGATCTGCAAAAATTGTTGCAAGAACATATCACTGAAAGATATGCTAATGTAATTTTGAGGATCAGAAGAAAGATATCTCTGAGGAAATGTCTGAGCTGATAACTGAAGAATAAGTGGAAGAAACACTAGGGAATAAAAAGGAATGAGAGGTAGAATGGGAGCATCAATTATCATCAGAAGAAACATTTGCCAAGTTCCATTAGTAGAAGGGACCATTCCTAGTTGGATTCTTTATGCAATGTATGAATTTACACAAAATTTATATTAATGATACACCTATGTTTTAAGCTTGGGGATTGGAGAATATAGCACTAAGTGAGATAAATAAAATCTATGCCCCCAAGAATGTTAAATTTAAGTGGAGGAGGCAAAAGAAAGAAAAATAAATGTAAATCATTGTCATAATTTCAGTTAATAAGTAGTATGAAGAAAGCAAGTTAAGGCAACGTGTACTTGTGTGAGGAAGGGCCTCTATTAAAGAGAATTTAGAATTTCTCTGAAGAGATGTTATTAAAACACAATTTCATATCCCTATGAAAATCAAATAATTTTCTTAGTAATTCTAAAGTTTTGGGGGAATAAAAGCTATGGTATATTCAAAGAGTAGCCAGATGGCCTATACAGCTTCAGTGTGGTAATAAGTAAAGTTGGAAATGAGGTCTTGGAGGCAGGGAGGATCACACAGGCCTGGTAGAATATAGTATGGAAAGCAAATTCTACTTAAAGTGGCCCTAGAGAGAGGGAAGGTTGCAGTTGACTTAGATTTCTAAAATATTCTTCTTCATATAAGATTGAAAATGGAGACCAGTTAGCAGGTGACACAGCATGGTGCAAGTGAAAGATGAGGTTGCCTAAACTAAGGTAGTAGCTGTGCAGGTGATTAGAAGTGGTCAGATTCATTATACTAATTCAAAGCAGAGCTACATGACACTGATGGATGGTTTGGATGGGAGTAGTGAAAGAGAATCAGTCAAGGCTGCCTGTTTTGCCTAAGCAAACTTGATGAATGGAGATGTCACTAACTGACATGGAATTATTCTGAAGGAAAAATGCTATTTATTTTGGAGAGTGGTGTATGATATTACTATCCTGCCCTCAGATCCTAGCATTCACTGAATATGTAGATACCAAAATACTATGAACTTTTTTTGAGGTCTGCAACTCTTTCCATGTTACTATGAAATTTGCCTGCCTACTGCACTTGGGGTGTATGTTTCCCTGAATTTCACAGTGAACATGTGGAGATAAAGGAACTCATCTTCCTTCTTTCCACAGTTTACCATTCAGAGGTCATAAGATATTCAAATGCCTTCTAATTAAAGTGTGCTTCTTTTCAGATATGCTTGCAATCTCACACACCTGAACATATAATTTTAGTTCTTATCCTCTCACAAGAATTTCAGCAAATATTTTTCTACTTCTTCCAACCTCAACCAACAACCAAAATCACAGAATTTTTGCTCCCATCTTTCTTACCATTAGAATAAGGTAGGGTAGGCCTTTGGGGGTTTTTCAAAATAAAGTTTTCAAGTTTGCTTTATTTTTATTCTATAAGTAGAGAATCTATCCATTACCAGCTTGATTTTCATTAGTATTTAGAGGAAGCAGAATTATTTACAACACAAAAGTTCTGAAGAAAGGACACAAGATTTTCTTGGAATTCAAAACTCCTATATTCTAATACAAGATTTTTTTTTTTTGCCTTATCCAAGAGATTCATTTCAAAAATTGTTGAACTAGAGAAGTGAGATTTTTTTTTTAGTAACTGCTATATTCACTTTTATTCTTAATTATAGGAAGGATGTCATGAAAATAGGATGTTTACAATAAGCTTACAACATGGGAAACAGGAAAATTTTCAATTGAAGAGAAAACATTTGAATGATGAACAAATATAAAACTTCAGATGCCCAGAATATTTATTTACTTTTAGAAAACTTACTCATTTCAAATGCAGATTCTACCTCTGTCTTGACTCAAGAAAATACATAAGGTTATTCTAATACATTAGAACAAGTGTGGACATGTCCATAATATGGCGGAACAGAGAGACTGAAAAATATAGTTTGAAATATGGAAAAAGGACTCATACAATATCCAAAAAAATCTCAGACTCAACAGGACATAAGATCACATCCAGGAAGACCCAAAACCAAAGAGCTAAGGCTGAAGGGCATAGGAGGGCTTGGAGAGCAGTAGCTCCCCTGGAGTCAGCAACCACATCAGCCATTAGCGCACTGCAGAGGAGGCACCCAAAACCAACTGAAGCCTTAGCTGTCATTACCAGCAGCAGCACCATCACTTATGACCACAAAACTGGCTGACTTGAACTGGGAACATCTTGGCCCTGGGGAGATTTGGGAAATTGATGGTAGCCCAGAATGAAACACCATTGTGGCTGCTTATAGTTCCTCTAGAGTCAGTTGCCAGAGGTGAAGCCATTGCCCTCATTACCATCATCATCATCATCATCATCATCATCATCATCATCATCACTAGCAGCAGCAGCACCTCAGACCTCAATGCCATGCAAATACCTTGATTCCTGGGAGGTCACAGGAGATTGAAACCATACAGAACCACTGCAGCTGCTTGCAGCTCTTTCAGTTGGAACTGACACATCGGCCATCAGCATACCATCAGAGAGGGGACCCACAACCACCTGAGACCATGCTGACTACAACTGAGGATGCTTTGATTGCTGAGGAGACTCAGAAGATTGAGATTGTACACTGCCACTGCTGTAGTTCACAGATGAGAAGCTCTTACCTGCACTTATACTGGGTGCAGGAGGAGCAGAAATCCAACCACTCCCTGAAGGTGCCCTGGAAAACTCAGCTGGGAAGGGTAATAGCTTACCTGCAAAGGACATCCCACCTAGCTGGGGAGAGATCTCCTGTACTGGGACACTTGGAAGTGAATAAGTTCAGCAGATATCTCAGCAGAGGAGAGCCCCCTCCCCACCCAATTAAAAACAAACAAACAAAAAACCCATCCAGTTTCCACAGCCTAATTTTTTTAGTTGTTTGTTTTTTTGTTTCTGTTTTTGTTTTTCTGGTTTTGTCTTTTGTCTTGGAGCTATTTTCTGTCTGCCCTTTTGGTTTCTTGTTTTGTTTTCCTCTCTCACTATCTTTGTTATCTTTTTCCTTTTTAAATTTTTTCCCTTTCTTATCTTTTTTCTTTCATATCTTTTCTTTTCTCCCCTTTCTTTTTTTTCTTTCCCTTCTGAACACTGCCCATTATTGCATTGCCTCTTCTCCCCCTTCTCCACCCTTTAATTTTCCATCTTTCTTTTCTTTTCTCTTTCTTCTTCCGTCTCCATTCTTTCTCTCTCCTTTCTCCCATTTCTAATCTCTCCTGGAACCACAACTTCGAAAGAGAAAGACCATGGGAAGAGCAGCCAATCAAGTCCAATGACTCCATCCCGAGGGCCACAACCTAAAGGACCTAATGACTGAACACAAAAGTTCATGCCATGCAGCCAGTAGGCAGCTCAAAGCAGACTGATCCCCACCTTGTGCTTATCAGAGCACCTATCACACAGGATCCCAAACTACCCCAGACTGAGGCCTAGGACTCCTCTCCACAAAGTGGGGCTTAGACAGACAGAAGGTCCTTGGGCAAATCATAGCTTCTATCAGCACTTGCCATAGCAGAAGAGTAACCAGACAGGAGCTTCAGGAAAGTTCCACATTCAAGCCCCTCCTGCCATAGCATTAAACTGTGAACTGTGAACTGCACATAAACATGAGCCATCCTGCAGTCACGAGCCCACTTGGGAACCATAGGAACATCTATATCCAATCGTAATAGCCCAAAAGAACTGGATAGAAGTGACCAGAAGTCCTGTTTACCATCAGCAAGACACCAGTGGACAGAAGCTGAGAAGGGAGTGTCAGGGACCTGCACCACTACCTCTGCACACCAACACAATAGCCCAGTCACTAGACAGATACATCCACAACAAGGCAAGATCTCCAAGAAATACCGACCAGCATCAGTGATATAGGAACATCAAGGGAAGAACAAACCTGAAGGGAAACTCTGGGCTGGAAGAAAACCATGAATGATCAAATGAATGTTCCAGAGAATAATACACCATAGAAAGAAAGTCAACCCAGTGAAATCAACATTATGACCATGGAAGACTTTTTTGACCTGACTAAAAAAGCATTTAGAGCCATGTAAGGAACATTATTCTTTTCATAATTAAGAATAAAAGTGCATACAGAAGTTACTAAAAATACTGAAAGATTTAAGAGAAAATTCAGAAAAGGCAGAGAAGGGAAAGAATGATATGCAGAATACAATGAACAAGCTAAAGAATGAAAACGAAACTTAAAAAAAGGCATAGAAACTAAAAAAAAAACCACTAAGAAAGAAGAAATGTAAGACTGTTTTAGTACTCTTAAAGACTCAGAGGTAAAAAGAATCCAAAAAGAAAAGGATGGAAAGATGCAAAGTAAGAAGACTGAAAAATTACTGCAAGAACTATATGATACCATGAAAAAAGGATCCATTAGAATCATGGGAATTCCAGAAGGATAGTAGAGAGATAAAGGGACTGGGAAACTATTCAAAGAAATAATTGAAGAGAATTTCACAAATATGAAGCAAGAAATGAAAATAGAGATATAGGAAGCTAGAACACAAATTACAATAATGAAAACAAAACTACTTCAGGACACATAATAGTAAAACTCTGAAAAGTCCAAGAAAATGAGAACACAATGAAGCTGGCAAGAGGCAAGAAACAGATAACCTATAAAGGAAAACCTATTAGGCTCACATCAGACTTCCCTGAAGAAACACTGTGCAAGGAAGGAATGGAACAAAACATTCAACAAGCTCCAAGAAAAGAAATGCCAGCCAATGATACTTTATCCTGCAAAACTCTCATTCATCTATGAGGGAAAAAGATGAACCTTCTTAGACAAACAAAATCTTCTGAAATTCACTTCTACTAAACCCCCTCTTCAAGAAATATTATAAGAAGTTTTAAAATTTAACCAACCAAGGAATGAACAAGGAGAACATAACAAGGTAATGAAGAGAACAATAAAAAGATACACAAAATAAGTACAGACTCCCACATATCAAAAATCACCCTAAATATTAATGGACTAAATGTACCAATAAAAAGACAAAGAAAAACAGAATAGATTGAAAAACAGAACCAATCCTTCTACTGTCTCCAGGAAACATGAAAATAAACATAGTTTGAAAGTAAAGTGTTGAAAAACTAGCCTTCATGTAAATGGGTCCCCCAAAGAAGTCAGGTACTGCCAATCTTATATCTGACAAAATAGACTTCAAACTAAAAAAAGGTGACAAGAGACACAGTTGGCCACTATGTAATGATCAAGGGGGTCAATACACCAGGAAGACATAACACTCATTAATATATATGTACTAAATGAAGGAACACCAAAGTACATCAGACAATTGCTAACACAATTAGCAATGTCAATTAGCAATCAGACAATTGCTAATTGAAAAAAAGATATTAGAGAAAATACATATGTATTGGGAGACTTCAACTCCCCACTCTCACCCAGAGATAGATCAAAGAAACAAAAAATAAACAAGGGCATAGCAACTCTAAATTAACACCTAGGCCTAATGGACCTAATAGGACACTGAACCCCTGCAAAACTGAATACACATATTTCTGAGGTGCACATGGATAATTCTCTAGAACTGACAATGAAGTGGGCCTCAAGACCAAGATCAACAAATTTGTGAGGATTGAAATCATGCCATCTATTTTCTCTGATCATAAAGGTATCAATCTAGAAATCAACCATAAAAAGAAGGACTGGAAACCTCCTATTTCATGGACTGAGGCCATCACTATTTGAAAAAGAGCGGATTAATGAGGAAATCAAAGAAGAAATAAAAAAATATTTTGACATGAAAGACAATGAGAATATAACCTTTCAGCACATAGGGGATGCTGCAAAAGCAGTAATAAGAGGGAAATGTATAGCAATATATTCCCACATCAAGAAAGAATCAGCTGTTTTTTCAATCTTTTCGACTGTCTTTTTTGAAATGTCTTTTGAAAAACAGATATTAGAGAAAATACATATGAGTAAGCAATCATGAAGATCAATAAAACAGAAAGTTGGTTCTTTGAAAAGATAAACAAAATAGATAAACCTCTAGCCAGGCTCAAAAAGAGAAGGGAGAAAATGGAAATAAATAGAATCATAAATGAAAGAGGAAAAATTACAACAGACAAAGCAGAAATCCAGAGAATTAGATATTATGCAAACATCTATGTAAACAAGTACAGTAAACAAGTTCAGCAACCTCTATAAAATGGACAAATTTTTGAAGACATACATCATCCATCCAAGACTGAAAAAAGAAGACAGAAAAAGCCTAAGCAAACCAATCTAAAGCAACAAAATCAAAACAGTAATAAAATTCCTTCACCAAAACAAAAGCCCTGAACCAGATGGATTTGCAAATGAGTTCTACCAGATGTTCAGAGATGAACTGTTGCTTATCTTATAAAAACTCTTTCAAAAAATAGAAAAATCAGAAGCACCACCAAACACACTCTATGAAGCCAACATCACACTAATACCAAAACCAAAAAAGATAACACAAAGGAAAAAAACTACAGGCCTGTCTTCCTAAAGAACACAGATGCAAAACTTCTCAACATAATCCTACCACATAGAATCCAACAATGCATCAAAAAGATAGCATACCATGACCAAATAGGATTTATTCCAGGGAAACAACGATGGTTCAATACCCAAAATCAATTAATGTAATCCAACACATCAACAATAGATGCTGAGAAGTTCAACACCCATTTTGATGAAGGTCCTCAAAGTACTAGGGATAGAAGGAATGTACCTCAACATAATAAAAACAATATATCACAAACCCACAGCCAATATCATCTGAATTTGTGAAAAACTGAAAGCCTTCCCTTTGAGACTGAGAACAAGGCAAGGTTGTAGAGCAATTAGGCAAGAGAAGGTCATACAAGGAATCCAAATAAGGAAAGAAGTAAAATTATCATTGTTGCAGTTGACATGATAATTTATATAGAAAATCTTAAAAACTCTACACAAAAACTAATGAAAATAATAAACCAAATCAGCAAGGTAGCTAGCTACAAATTAATGCACAAAAATCAATGCATAGTTGTTTTCTTATATGCAAAAAATCAGTCTGAAGAAGAAAAAATCAAGAAAACCACTCCATTTAAAATTATACCAATAAAAATTAAGTACTTTGGAATACACTTAACAAAAGACATGAAAGACCTATACAATGAGAAGTATAGAACATTGCTCAAAGAAATAGAAGACACAAAGAAATGGGAAGACATTCCCTGCTCATGGATTGAACAAATCAACATTATCAAAAGGTCATCCTACCAAAAGCAATCTATAGATTCAATTAAATTCCAATAAAAATCTCAATGACATTCTTTAAAGAAATAGAACAAATACTATTAAAATTCATATGGAATAATAAAAAACCTCGAATAGCCAAAACTCTCCTGAATAAAAGGAGAATGGAAGGATTGTATTCCCAGACTTTAAATTATACTAAAAAAGTCATAATAATTAAGACAGCATGGTACTGGAATAAAAAGCAGACACACACCAATGAAACAGAATTGAAAGTCCAGAAATTAACCACAAGTTTATGTTTAATCTACCACAGGGGGCAAAAAACATACAATGGAACAAGGATAGTCTCTTCAACAAATGGTGCTGGGAAAATTGGACTGCTACATGTTGAAGAATGAACCTAGACTACTCCCTCACACTATGTATAAAAACCAACTCAAAATAGATAAAAGGCTTGAATGTAAGACCTGAAACCATAAGATACATAGAAGAAAATATGGGCAAAAGAGTCTAAGACTTATACTTCAGAAACCTCTTTCAGGGCTCTTTTTAGCATTTATAGATGCTAAAAATATAATCTCTTTTTAGCATTTATAGATGCTAAAAAAAATGAGGGCAAACATAAACAGCTGGGACCACATTAAACTAGAAGCTTCTGTACAACAAAAGAGACAATAATCTTAAAAATAAAAAAAAGAAATACAACAGAATGGGAAAACATTTTGCCCTTCATATAAGTGATAAGGGTCTGATAACAAAGATTCACAGAGAACTCACACAACTTAACAAAAACAAGACAAAAAACCCAGTCAAAAAATGAGGCAAAGAGTTAAAAAGACACTTCTCAAAAGAACTACAAATGACCAATAGGCATATGAAAAAATGCTCAACATCAGTAATGATCAGGGAAATGCAAATAGAAACCACAATGGACCATAGAAAACAAAACAAAACAAAAAACGGTCGACAACAACACTTTTATACTGATGGTGGGAGTGCAAACTGGTCCAGCTACTATGGAGAGCTGTGTGGAGGACCCTTAAACTACTGAAAATGGAACTACCATTTGATCCAACAATTCCACTTCTGGTAATCTCCACCAAGGATACAAAACCACTAATTCAAAAGGATACCTGTACTTGGATATTTATTGCAACACTACTTAAAATAGCCAGGATATGGAAACAACCCAAATGCCCCAAAACAGACTAGTGGGTCAGAAAGTTGTGATACAGAGTGGAATACTAGTTATCAATCAAAAAAGACAAATATTTCATTGCAGCAACATGGATGGAGCTAGAAGAAATATGTTAGCAGAAATAAGTTAGAAAGAAAAAGAAATACTGGATGGTCTTATATGAGGGAGATAGGGAAAACAAACAAAGAAAAGGACAAGAAAAATTTTATACTGTCAGCAGAACTGAAGCTTAGATCAAGAGAGGGGGAGGGGGTGTAGTGGGAGGGTAGGATGGGTACAAAATATTAAGATGAGGGTTCACAGGTGACAAGGTGGTGGGAGAACCTCGGGGTAGACAGTGATGTAAAATAAAATAAATTTAAATAAAATGACAACATCAACAAAAAACAAGTTCCTTTGGTTTGGAATAATTACAACAACCCAAATTTTGGATAGGTAATGACAACATAACAACCTGCCAACACTTTGATGTTGAGACTCTAGAATCCATAACTATGAGAACATAAATTTCTGCTCTTCGCATCACTCATTTTGTGGTTCTTTGATGTGAAGGCATTAAAAAATTACACACTAGGCAATCTGAGTACATTAGTTATCCTAAGTAGCTTGTATCGACTAATAAGTGGCAGAGTCAGGCTTTCAACCCAGAGTTCATGCTCTTACCAATTTGCTATACCAATACTTTCACCTTAAAAACAAATAGTTAATAATTACACATGTGGCAAGGAACTTTCCTAGTACTGTTCATATAGTAATCTATTAATGTTTTATAATATTCTTGTTTCACAGATCAAGGAACCACCACACACACAGAGCTAAAGTAACTAAGATCAAATAGCTAGTAAGTCATGAAACTTGTTATAATCCGCAGAGTTTGGGTTGTGCGCATTAAGTCATTAGTTCACAGTGTGATGAACATTTCATATAAGCCCATAGCTTAGAAATAATCTAGTCCATGGCAATTCAGAGTTCAAATACTAGCCTGCAACTAGTTTGTAAGAACTTAACTCTTACTTGGATGTCCTGGCTCTTGATCTGGTGTTGTTTGTCCAAATTTGATAGAGGTAAAATCTGCATTTACTTAAAGTTTGCAATTTGTTGACTCTTAAATGTTGCTTATATTGACCTAATGCAGTCATACTCAAACATAGAACACTTCAATTATCACCAAAATTCTTTTGTCCTCTTTCCCTACTCCTTAGTATTCATTAGCAGGAAGAGGCTATTCGAAACATTCATATGTGAGTTTTCACATTAGGACATATGCTTTTATTTCTTTGTTAAATACCTAGAGTGGAATGGATTGGTAACACAGTGGATATTATAGGTACCCTGCTGAAAAAAGAAAATTATTTCTTCAAAATGATTGTACCATTTTCCTTTCCCATCAGTGATACAAGAAGTTTCTCCAACAGTTGGAATTTCAGTCTTTTTTCATTTCAGTCATTTCAGTAGGTATAGGTTCTTTTTATGGTATTAATTTTCATTTCCTTGATCACTCATGATGCTGTTTATTCTCATTTGATAATTTGTATTTTATAAGGCTTCAAATCTTCGCCCCTTAAATTTAGAACTTAATTGTTTATCATTTGTGTATTGAATTGCAAGACTATAGTATATATTCTGGTTACAAATGCTTTGTCAATATAAAAAAAAATATATTTTCCAGTCTGTTGCTTGGTTTTCATTTTCTTTTACATTGTAACCTTTTTTATTTTGTTTTTGCTTTTTATTTTCTTAACAGTAGAAGAGAAATATTTTGAAGAAAAGTTTTCAATTTTGAGATAGTTCAATTATAGTTGTTTCTTTGCATGACTTGCATTTTATTATGTTTGATTCAAAAGTTTTTCTATAAAATTAGATAGCAGGAATAACTCTTGTAGTTGTTAAGTAAGTTTTACTGTTTTCCATCAAGTTCAGCTTAACTCTTCTAGTTTTTTGTATGTTTACATATTATTTGTATTAGATGTTTACTTTGGGCACATGCATAATTTATTTTATTTAATCCTCATAATAGCCCCAAGTGATAGATACTATTATCACTGCCATAATATTGAAGCAGATTTTGAGGCCAAGGAAGGCGAACAAATTTATTTAGGGATATTACTATAATTATTTGAGAAGTGGTTATTCAAACCTGATATTTTTATCTTGGAGTCTGGCTTATAGCTCACTAAATAATACCTCCAGTGTTACCTCATCTTTGATATGACAAGGTTCTTCCAGATGGGCTGGCTCCTGTAGTCAGCTATGAGTCTTATTAATTGCAATGACTTATTCTGAGTTATTATGAAAAAGCATTCACATTAGAACATCTTAGTTTTGTAGATATTTGTTAAAAAGTTGAGGAAGGAGGACTACCAAAAGACTACTGAAGTTTTGCTTTTGTTTTACATAGAAAAATTTTTATGTATTTTTTTTTTTACCAGATCAGATTTCTTACTAGACCACAAGCAAAGATTGTCCTCATATTTTTAGGAATGTTTGAAAGATTTGGCAAAGACATTTTAAGTTTTTTTAAGTGAATAATAGTCAGTGGCTCACCAGGATACACCTTGGCCAGGCCAGGCCCTTCCCCCTGCCTGAGCTCTGCACCCCATCAGCATTTGAGCGGCCCTTGATAGGGCACTGGAACCATAACCAAGGTTCTCTCCCAGTCAGGGACCCAAGGGAACCTCTGCATCTCTCAGTCTGGCTTGAGGACTTCTGTCTTTAGGACACTTTCTCAGACTCTGACCCTTGGCACAGGGCTTGACATGGGAACTGTCTGCACTTGTGGCCTACATTCCTCCAAGGAGGAGGTACCAGTGGTGCTTCTAGTGGAGACAAATGAATCAGAGTTTGAGTCTCCATCTGCTGAACCCTGTGTTGATGAAATGGAGCCGACCTCATTACTAGCTGCTTTTCCTGGAGCTAGTTCTTTCTGTTTTGAAGATGCTGTGACCTAAGATCTGAGCTAGATACAGTCTGTGCCATCCTTTCACATGTGAATGTCTTGTCCTTCCTTCCTGGTTGTCCCGGAGAAAATGGCAGTCACCTGCAGCTATTTGAGGGGGTTTTAGTACCAGGCAGAATCCTCCTCTGGAGTCTGGGAGACTATTTTCCTGAAGCATGCTCCCTCACCCTCTTCAACATTCTTGCTACTGATTAAACCACCCAGAGTCTGATTTGTAATTGATATCAGGTCAAAAGGAGGGCAAAAGCCTCCAAATAACAAACCCACAGTTTCGTTTTCCCCGCGCTTAGCAGTTGCCTCTCAAAATGCCGATTAACAAGGGATTTTATTATCAAGGAAAGTTAACCAGGAAAACTATTAACAAAGAAAGTAAATCAATAAATGACAAGATTCTTTTAAGGCCACAAATGGCCAGTAATCTTATTCCACTCACCCTTTGGCCCAAAAGTCCTAAACACTGTCCAAGATGCCCTCAGCCCCCAAACCTCAGAGGTAGGCAACTCGAGGGTCTCTTCGGGTTGCTCGTTGGCTCAGCACTTCCTCCTGGTCGCCGCTCCTCCACCTTCACACAGCGGCCTCTCCCTTCAGGGCCTGATGCTGAAGGGCCCTGAAGGCTCTGCTCCTGAGTCCTTCTACAGGTGCTAAAATCTCTCCGCTCTCAGATTCACTTGTCTCCAACTCCACTCCCCGATCCTCCTGCAAAATCCCTCCCCAACTGCTTCCTCTCCTCATTTTTAAAGTGCCACTCAACTGCCACGCCCCCAAGGGGCATGGCAGGGGCGGGGGCAACTGCCACTACTCAAGGATCTAACTGCTGCAAGCCCAAGGGGGAGGAGCAAGGGGCGGGGCCGACTGCTACAACACAAGGACAGGGTCGGGGCACCCAGTTTCATTCCCCCATCTTTGTTTTCAAACCCAACATATCTATGTTGGTCCAAAATAATCCTATACCTTCGTTATCTCCACATATAACAACAATTTTTCATAATATATCATTGCATTAATATCTGCTACAATAGTTATTAAAACATACAACAATACAAACATACAAAGCATTCAAATACAATATCAACAAGTTATAACCTCTTCAAACAAGTATCCAATAATAGCAAGTATCCAAAAAGGAAAACAACACAAAGCGCAATAAAACTCTACATTAGTCGTGTACATTGATTGTTTGCTAATGGGACTAAGAGAAAGTTTTATAGTTATCTTTTCCTTTTTTAAAATAAATACTTTAAGTCACTAACAGGTTCACAAGACCAATGTGTCACAGCTTCTACAGTATCATTTTTTCCCACCTTTTTTACTCTTGAATGGTGTACCCAAGGTTTAATACCTGCAAGCTTTAGAGAGGTGTGTGTGGTTAACAATACATCATATGAACCTGACCACTTTTCAGACAACCGAGTTTGGGCATCTCCAATCTGCCAGGTCTTGAGTAAAACCTGGTCACCAACTTTAAATGGATGTAATGGTTCACCTGGGGGTAAGGCAGTTCTAGAGAGTGCAAAGCTATGTCTGATTGCCAGAATTTCCTGAATATGCTTCACGTATTGTTTAATCCTGCACTCCTGCTCAATTTCTGGTGTCGCATTTAGAACTGAGGCCTGGAAAGGTCTCCCAAAAACAATTTCGAAAGGACTCAGCTGTAGCCTGCTTCTAGGTGCCACTCTGATCCGAAGAAGAGCAATGGATAGTACCTGGTCCCATTGCAAATGTGTCTCTTGGCACAGTTTTGCCAAGGTCTTTTTCAATGTGCAGTTCATTTTTTTCTGTTTGGCCAGAAGATTGTGGTCTCCAGGCAGCATGCAGTCTCCAGCTTATCTGCAAGGCACTATTTACCTTTTTGGTTGACCTCAGAGACAAATGCAGGTCCATTATCACTCTGGATAGAGTTTGGTAGTCCAAAACAAGGAATTATTTCTTTTAACAACAGTTTAGCAACATCTGAAGCCTTTTCAGTTCTAGCAGGAAATGCTTCCACCCATCCTGAGAAGGTGTCTACAAAAACTCACAGTCTTCCCAGCGAAGGAACACAAGTGTGAGTCCAACAAGTTTACTAAGGGTAGAGCCACACAAGGTTCCTTTCCTCA
>PVHY01004406.1:62055-94694 GCA_004024945.1 Uropsilus gracilis | reverse complement strand
TTCAGTCTTGAGATTGTGTTTGGTGGCCAGGTTATGTCCTTTTGTGATCTGTCCATGTTTTCTTGCTGCAGGCCTTCCTCTCCAATCCAATCCCCTCGCCTTTGCTTTGCTGCTTTTCCTTATGGGTCTGGTGTCGGTCTTTGGGGGTTTTGTCTTTTTTACTCGTTCACTTGGTTGTCCATCTGCGGTCTGTGGGCTGGAATTTAGCCTGGTCCCTCACCCATTCTATGTTGGGGGGTTGCTGTTGCATCTATTCTGGTTGTTCTGAGGTTTAGCTGGAGTAAAAGAGACATGAACGGGACCCCACCCTGCTCCACCCCCCCCCACCCCCCGCTTGCCCGCGCGCCGGCAGGACCGGGCGCGCGGGGGCGGGCAGGTCTGGGACCGCTGGCCCCTCCATGCGCCCCGGCTTCCGGGGGCTGGGGGCTTCCCGGTGCCTCCCAGGCTGGCTTGACCTCCCACTGGGGAGCTTACCCAGGTGCAGCCAGACGCTCCTCGCCCCCCCCTGGCTAGGGGGTCCGGGGCGCCCGAGCTCCTGCCTGGGCCGCGGGCGGCCGCCATCACCCGCTGGCGGGCGGGGCTTATATCTATTTCTAATAATTCTATTGACAACTCCCACACAACATTTTGCACAAATGCCACTTGTTCTCCCACCGATAGGCCTTGTAACGTTATACACCATCGTCCCAATTAACTAGGATCATGGCTTTGCAGAGATCTCCAGTTCATCATGACTGCACGTGTATTGCATCTAAAAGCAAGTCACCAGAAAAGTTTTTATTTTTCTCCTTCCCCTTTTTGCCTTTCTAAGATTTTTCTTTATTTTTCCCTATTGTTGGCATTTGTATAATCTAAAGTCCAGACGACAGCACGCATTCTGTCTAATTGCCCACATCTTTTCCAGCCACTGTCACAGAGAGATTTGATCTCAGGAATGATGACTCTGAGACATTATGTCCTCATAGGGACCTTGTGCCCATTTCTGACCTCACACTTGACCTGCTTGCCCTATGCCCTTTCCTTATCTAGCCAGCTCATCTGAAGCTTGTCTGCTCCTGTCTCACCTTTTCCACCTCATGTTGCCTCTTCTCTTTCCTTTTTCTTCTCTTTCTCAATCCTGCCAACGCAGCTATAGCTTCCTATTCCTGAATCCCTGGAGGCCTGAGGCATAGGTCACTCAATAGACAAGAACCTTCATAACTTAGGGCATCCCACTGAGACTTAACTATTTCAAGGAGTCCCTCTTGTACCCTTTACCTGCACAGTCAGCACCTGAAGTTTCTAACTGGATCTTCTACTTTTCAATTTCTTCCACTGCATCTATGGTGATGATTTATTTTTTAATTAGTATAACATAATTTTTAGTATAGTATTACTAATAATATGACAATTATAAGTATCCATTTTTTTAAATCTTTTTAATCTTGGTACATTTTCATTTTTCTACAGTATTTGATTTTTCCCCTTTGGTGTAGTCCCCGTATATCTCCCACCACTGTAGTGCCCATATACCATCTTGTAGTATTTTACTTTAACAATAATAAGCAGTGGTAATGATCATGGCTAAAATTTTCTGAGGTTTTAAAATGTGCCAGGCACTGTGCTGAGCAATATTCATGAATCACAGCAGTGATTGTGATTTCTGTCTTGCAGATCAGAAAACTAAGACACAAAGAAATTAAATAATCTGCCCCAAGTCACGAACTGATAAGTGGCCGTAGTAGAATTCAAACCAGTCTTTGTAGCCTTTATTTATGTGCACATAATCATGGAATCAAACATTGAATTTCGTTTTCTAGGCTCTTTAAAATGGACTAATGAACTTCTTCACATTGTTTCAATGGAAAAAATGAAAATCTACAAAACTATAGGTTTCTTGTTAATTTCAAGTCATCAGAAAGTTCTATTAAGATAAATAATCCTGCTGGGCACGGTGGCACGTGCCTTTAAACGTAGCTACAGAGCAGGGCCGAGACTAGGAATCACTTGAGTCCGCGGGTTCCAGACCAGAGACCCGCCCAGCTTAACATGATGAGACGTAGTCTCAAAAAAATAGCTGGGTGTGGTGATGCACACCCGTAATCCCAGCTACTTAGGAAGCTGAGGCTGGGGATCGCTTGAGTCCATGGTACCCCGGACAACGTGCAAAATAGCGAGACCTAGTCTTAAAAAAAAAAAAAGAAAAGATTAACAACCCCCAGCCTGACCAGGTCTGCCGCTGTGTTCGGCGGAAAATCCATCTGCCTCTCCCCCGGCTGCACGAGTGCGGACATTTGGTAGGGCGGAGGTCATGGCTACGTGCTCCCCAAGGCCACCCAAAGCTGTGAGGGCCCTGAGCGAGTGATCTCTGATCAGGTAAGTGCCACCTGGGGCAGGGTGGGAGAAGTCACCCAAATGAGCCCCCCCCTCCAGATCCCAGGTCCTGACTGGGCGCAGGCGTGCATGGAAGGTTGGAGCTGGTGGGTGGCAGCATCCCCGCTCTGATCTTACTCTCACTCTAGCCAGTCCTCACCTGGAACAAGAAAAACACCAATAAACCAACTTTAGACTTAGAGGAGGCCCCGCACAACAACAACAACAACAACAACAACAAAAAGCCCTAAAACACGTATTTCCTGGGCTGGACCCAAGAGCTCAGAGGAAAACAACAGATAAACTACTGAGTAACCAACCATACCAAGGACTTATTACAGAGCTACTCCTGTACCGTCACTATGGCCCCAAAGCCAAAATCAGGGGTCAGAGAAGCCTGCTGCGGTAACATGCTATCCTAGCTCACCACAGCAGGAGGAATGCCACCCCCAAGGCCTAGTGGTAAACAGCAAACGGAGAAAGGACACAATCCGGTTTAACTATCCACTAATGGCTCTCTCCACGAGGAACTTGCCTACTGACAAGGACTGGGATACTGACTCCCTAAGCCAGAGGTCAGCAAAAGGGCAAAGAAGCAGCAAATGAACTAAAACCAAAATGGAGGTGACAACCAACAAGAAGGATGAAGCACTGGTAGGCGCCAAAGGAGTCAGACAGAAAGCATATCACAAAGCCAAGATAGGAAATCTAAGCAACACTATCTACTGGGCCCCAGGAATCCAGATTCTTACCCAGGAATAGGACAGTGCTTCAGGAAAGGAAGAGACCAATGGGCTAAAACACCATTGAAGAAACAGCTGCGAGAGAGGAGTTAGAGTGACCAGAGTGGGGGGGAAAAGGGGGGCATACTCAAGGAGATCAACAATTATGCAAATAAATAAATAGGATGAACAATCCCCTCTCTTGGGCACTCTATTGAATTAAGGATTTACTTTAATATATCACCATGCATTATTTCTGGGTAAAGATTAAGAATACAAAATCATCAGGTTTCAATCTAGGATTTTTTTTCATTTGTTCTTGATAGAAACACTTAAATGAATTCTCTTTCTTGGTTTTAATATGTCTTTTTAAAGGGGCATGTTATACTACTTTTCCTCTGTGAATCTTAAGCAACTTTCTCCTCCTTTAAACCCAGTATTTGCAAAGTGTGATGATTTTAGTAATTTTTTTGGCCTATTACTATAGCTTATCTGATAAGAGTTCATGGGTCATATGTACAGTCAATAGATTTTCAACAAGAGTATCAATATCATTCACTAAAGAAGGAAATTCTCTTCAACAAATAGTGTTGGGAAAACTGCATATCCACTCTTACCTTACAATTGTACACTAAAAACTATATTAAGTCTTGGAAGAAAATATTGGGAAGTGTCATGACATTGGATTTGGCAAATCTTTTTTAATATGAGCACCTTCTGAGCATCAAGAGATGTAATCCACAGACTGAAAAGGAATCCTAAGAATAGGGGGGAAATATTTACAAATCATATGTCTGATTAAAGGTTAATATTCAGAATACATGAAGAACCCTCACAACAACAGAAGAATGGGCAAAAGACTTGAATAGATATTTCTCCAAAGAAGCTATATGAATGGCCGATAAGAATATGTCCGTGAAAAGATGTTCAACATGACTAAATATTAGGGATATACAAATCAAAACCACAATAGGATAATGCTTCATACCTGCTAGAATAGCTTTTGTCAGGGTAGGCAGGCAGGCAGGCAGGCAATTGAAACCTTGGTGCATTGTGTGCAAAATGTAAAATGGTGTGGTTACTACGAAAAACAATATGACGCTTCAGAAAAAAAATTAGGGAAAATTACTGCACTTCTCAACAATTCCTCTTCTGGGTCAAGAGAATTGAACACAGGGTCCCAAAGAGTTTTTTTGTACACCTGTACTCATTGCAGTATTATTTGCAGTGGTCAAGAAATGGAAACAACCCAAATGTTGTCCATGGACAGATGAATGGCTGAGCAAAATGTGTGCAAATATACCATGGAATATTATTCTACCTTACAAATAGGAAGGGAATTCTAACACTGGCTACACCATGGATAGATTTTGAGACCATTAAGCTAACTGAAATAAGTCAGTCACAAAAAGACAGACTGTAGAGTTCACTTATCTAGATTAATCAAAATCATAGAGACAGAAAGAAGGATGATGGTTGCCAGGAGTTAGGGGCAGGTGGAAATGGGGAGTTGCTGTTTAATGAGTGTCACATTTGCAAGGTAAAAAAGTTCTGGAGATCGGTTGGATGGTAACACAAATATACTGAATATTCCTGAACTGTACGCTTAAAATTGACTAAGGTGGCAAATTTTATTATACATGTATTTTATTACATTTTTAAAAAGTATTTTGTGAATTGTTACTTACAATTTTGTGCTCCTGTATTCAGACAAGATTGGGTGTGTTCAGGGTGGTATGGCCGTGCACTGTGTTCCTGTATTCAAAGGAGGCTTCGTAACCCTCTTTCACTGCAGTAGGGAGTGTAAACTAGTCACTATGGGAAGCTGTATGCAGGTTCTACACAACACTAGAAATTGATCTACCATATGATCTAGTGTTTCTGCTCTTAGGAATCGACTTAAAGAATTTAAAATCACTTATTTAAAAGGAAACTTGCACTCCTATGTTTATTGCAGCACTATTTACAATAGTCAATATATGGAAACAACCTAAATGCCCCAGAGCAGATGAATAGATCAAGAAGATATACATATATATGTATATCTTACATTACACACACACAATAAAATACCACTTACCAATCAAAAAAACAAATAAACTCATGCCTTTTGTGACAACATGGGTGGAGCTGGAAGGGTTTATGCCAAGAGAAATAGGTCAAAAGGAGATAGAAATATCAGATGGTTTCAATTATATGCAGAATATAGAGAAACTGAACAAAGGGTCAGGATAAAGACAAAACTTACAAGCTGACCATATGTTTGAGGCATCTAGCAGGGGATGGGGACAAGAGGAGTCAAAACTGGGGTGGAAGGAGCACAAAGGCCTGGTAGTGTTATGGTGGTGGGAGAGCTACAATGATGACATCTGAAGGGAAAAATCAAATACTATACAAAAATGAACAATGTAAACAATAACAATATTTAATACAATCAAATTAAATTTTAAAAACTAGGTACATCAAGTGCTGCAGTTCTATGTTCAGCATATCTATTGTTGTCTTAAAGAACTAGCAAAAAAGCAGTACATCTCTCTTTGAATATCTCTACAATAGAAGTGTTGCACCCTAAATGCTTCAAATGAAAAGTTAATAGACTGAGTGAAAAGATGGGGTGCAGGAGTGCAGAGATGTCTAAATCCACTCTTCTTTCTCTTTTCTCCCCTTTTCACACACTAGACATGAATTCACAGTTAGTCAGTTGTATTTGAAATCTGACACCACAGCCATTGACTGTCTGGGGATCCAGGTTTTGACCCAAATTTTGAAACTACCTTTCATATACGGAGGGTGAACTTCTCCATACTCAGCATTAGTCTCTAGGACCATCAGCCAACAACCTCCTTCCCCAGCGGCAAGGCAGCCAATTGGAGGTATCACATCCTCTATCCAAGACATGCGCTGGACTCTACATTACTGAGCATTCTCTCTCTCTCTCTCTCTCTCTCTCCTTCTCTCTCTCTCATCTGCCTTGTACACATGTATGTGTTCACTCAAATACAAACATGAGATCTGTAGCTGAAAATATCCTGGAACAGTCACATCAGTTCATCTCATTCTGTACTGTCAACTGCTATCCAATAGCTCCCCCAAAATCACATGACAGTTACCCATTTGTGACTGTTTTACTGAGGTGACATTCCAGTTGGTTAGCTGAGGAATTTTGGGAATATTTTGTAAGTCTAGTGAACTAATATCATCACACTTCCTCCTATAAAAAACAAAAACAGTTCATCATCAAAGAAAGTCTGATGACTCTTAGAGGATTTGACAAAGCCAGCGCCCAGGAGGATATCAGGGCTCACAAATCTGTAGTAAGAAGCATTCGGGAAGAATATTAATGTTTGACTCTCCTAAAACAGATTAGTGATTAAAAGCTCATTTTAGTCTTGCAATCTCTTGACAATTAGTGGCATCGTTGGAAAGAGCCTACAAATTCTAATGGACACAGAGTATAAAAAGGTCCCTCCACCCCTACCTTTACTCTGCCTCCAGAAACTTACCTCTGTCCTGGGTGACAGTAATGGCGACTGGATGATCTGAGATTGTGAAGAGGCATCGTAAATGGAGCCAAATGACCTATAACTTGACACAGGATTTAATTTCAGTGAAAAGGGGATCAGGGTAGTGATGACTTAAGTGAAAATGATTCTAAGTCAGAAGGAGAAAGGAAAATACTGGATGACTTCACTAATCTACAGAATATAAAAAATAAAAATATAACAGACAAAACTGAACTAAAATAACCCCTAGAAATATGGCTGCAGAACTGAGATTACAGGAAGGGTGGATGGGAGCCACAAGACAAAGGAGAAGGGACCCCATGGGCTGTGGTGGAGCATTATGGGTACCTTGGTGGTGGCTGTGGTAAGGTAACGCACATTTAAAGAGGTGTGAAGCTAAATCTCTGAATCCTATACAATGTTGTAAACAAATGTTATCTCAGCTTACAAAATACGTAAAAAAAATTATTCATGGATTCAAGAAAGAATGAACAAATGAAAAGAAAGAATCAATGGGAAGGAAGGAAGGAAGGAAGGAAGGAAGGAAGGAAGGAAGGAAGGAAGGAAGGAAGGAAGGAAGGAAGGAAGGAAGGAAGGAAGGAAGGAAGGCAGAAAGTGTTTGATCGTGTGGAACAGTCACAATTGCAAAGTTGATTTTTATAGGCAATCAACATAAAAATGTACAATCTGGTTTCATGAAAGTCAGGCAGTGGGGTTCTCCATTGAAAATGTACTCATTAGAAATTTCCCCATCCCCCACCCCAAGTCACCAAGTTTTCTGACTCACCATGTGACCAGTGTCTTTATATGAAGGCTATCTTATAATGAGATGATTTTTCCCCATATAACAGTATTTTTCATTTAACAGATATAATCCACATTTGCTCATATTCTTCACATTGATTATTTTAATGTTTGTATGTTATAATTTGTTGATAGCTTTTTTTTTTCCTGGTAGATAATGCAATAGCTAGCTATATGTTGAATTAATAAACAACTTTGTGTGCATAGATAAATATCAATATAGGCTCAACTTTTGGAGGTGGAAAACATTATTCAAAGGGTATTAATTTTTCATTGTCTAGTTACACAAAGCTGTGGAAAGCATCGTAGAATTTTGGTTATAAATAAGGTTATAAGAAAAACAAACGAAAGGACAAGGAAAAGCCAAAACTAACGAGACAACAAAACTAAACAGCTTAGGAGGGGGGAAGATCAAGATGATTATTTATGGGTGATATGATGGTGGGAAAAACCTGGGGAATACAACGATGTAAGCATATAATATATATATATTATATATAATTATATATATAATTATATATTATATATTATATATATTATATTATATATATAATATTATATATTATATATTATATCTATATTATATATATAAGCATATAATATATATATATAATATATATATATAATCAATGAAACCAGAAACTATTGTTCCTCCCTCCTCCCCTGTTCTTTCACTTCCCCCTTATCCTCTCCCCCTTAACACTTCAGTTCTGTAGTCTGCTATTATGGGTTAGTTTTTTCAGCTTGTCTTTATCCGACTATTAATTTAGTTATTTTATATTCCACACAGTGACTCAAACACTAAATGCTATTTTCACCTTGATCTGTGAAAGTGAAAGTCCTCTTTAGATTTCTCTGGACTCGCTAAGAACAGGTGCTGAAGTAGATCTTAAAAGCAAAGTGGCATAATTCAGCTTTCCAAAGAGCAGGAGATACCTGTGTTTACAAATATGTTGTCCTCCCATCCAAAAGCAGGTTAATGGAGGATCATTGTACCAGCAAGCTCTGAGTTTGAGATGTAATCTCACAACTGCCCCTAAACTATTCTCTCTGTGGTAATGTAACCAAGGTCTGAAGGGCAAAGTTGTAATGTGAAGTCTGATATAGGTGGAGCCCCCTTGAAAGGGGTGCCCCCCTCAAAGGGGCCCAAATGAATTATACCTTGAAGACAGACAAGAAAGAAGTGTAGGTGGAGACTCTGAGAAGCGTATAAAAAGCCCTACAGAAGTGGTGAGAGAGGGAAGCACCTCTTTGAGCTTCAGCTCCAAGGCATCATTCTGGGGTTTGTCCCCAAAGGGAGGAGATCGGCCACCTCATGATTTGGCCAAGGAAGAGGAAGAAAATTGTTAGAAACTCAACTATGAGCCTTTGGTTTGGAAATTGGAATATCAGCTTGCTAGAAAACTGGAATCTGTGTGCTTCCCAGAGGTAGGGAATTAAATTTGCTGGGAAACTAGAATTTGAACCTCTGAAGATGAAGAGAAAGGTACATTTGGAAATGAAACCTGTGGGCATCCCAGAAGAGCAGGAGTTGGACCTGCTGGAAACTGGAATTTGTGCCTCCCAGAGAAGGGAAGAGATAAAGCTTCTGAGACGGTTGGGATATGGAAGATACTATCTTGGAAGTGTGATTCTTTGTTTGGAGTGCTTGATTCATGTCTACAATGGTGAAGAAGACGTCATCCTGAAAGTGTTGACTCTGTTTAGGACTTTGAGAGTGGACAACAACAGGGGTAAGATAACTAGCCACTTGTGGCCTCAGTGACTCTTGGTTTTTCCTTGTTTGTTAAATAAGTCTTATTGTTGATTTCTTTAAAACTGAGTAGTCGGGGGGGAGGCAAACCCTTGAGATTACAAAGTTGTGAAATTTATATATAAATAAAGAAAAAGGGAAAAAACATAGATAGGAACACACACAAAAAAAATAAAACTGAGTAGTCTTGCAACTGTGCGTGCCAGTGGAAGAACCGGACAGTGCCAAGTTTAAGTATCGGTCTCTTTGTTCAGTTTTAATGCCCATTTGTACCCAGTTTCAGTAACACTGGCCAATTCTCTTTATGACATTCAGTAGGTGTGGTAAGCAGAATAATATCACCTCTCAATGATGTCCATGTCCTAATACTCAGACTTGTGAAGGTGCCCTGCTGATTGCTTGATGTAGCCCTCATGCAAGATCCATTTTGACTTTTTAATCTACAGAACTATAATATAATAAATTTGTGTTTAAGTCACTGAGTGACTTAAGCAAAATGATGTCTCACAGAGCAAGTAAATGGGCTGATATGGGCAGGACATCCTAGAGAGGGAGACGGTCTTGTGTTAGCCTAGAAACCTAAAATAGTCTCTCTTGCCCTCCAGTCCCAGGGCAGTGCATTTCCCAGTCATAGCAGTGGAGGGAGAACATAGACCTGTTTTGAGACCTCTACCCTCCCTCTCTCATTCACTTTTTCTCATGTTGACAAGTTTCTAAGATGTCTAGTGGAGTGATCAATGGATTTTTTTCTCTGAGAGTTCAAGGCAAGTTTCCTGGAGAAATGACATTAAAATTGATGTTAAAACATAAAAGCTGATATGAGAAGGATGAGTAGGAGTCAACCAGATGAAGAATAGATGAAAACGTATTGCAGGCAGAGAGGAAAGCCCCAAGATATGAAAGTTCTTGTCACTTACAAACAATTGGCAGAAAGCCACTGTAGCTGCCACTGGAGAGTGGCTAAAGATATGGCCAATATCAGGCAAGAGACAGAACATGCAGTCTTACTAGATTTGAAACAAAGAATCCAGTAAGTCCATGAACAGTGGTGGACATGATATAAGTTATGGACATGAGGCAGACTTAATCTCTGCCCTCCAGCAACTGACAGTAGTCACCAGGGACTGGAGAATGTTGTTGGAAGATACTGATGAGGAAGTGGATACTTTGAATAGACGGACTTGGGGAAGCTTCAGAGTGATACTTATTTGAACTGTGAGGGATAAATGGATCTCAACTGACAGAAAAGGTGGCAGAGAAATTCTGACACCGGGAAACCGCCTACCCAGAGGAACAGAAATGAGTCACTTCAGAGGATGTTTAGAGGGGAAATGAGAACAAATTTGTGGGGAAAAACAGTACTTGAGAAAAGCCATTATCATCCAACACAGCTCTACAAACAACGTGAATCTCCAAGTTAAGTTTTGTCTTTATTTTGTTGTTAATGGAGAGTTACAGAAGGCTCAGGAGACTTGCTCTGGTAGCAGTATGGACAAGGAACGAAACCATTGTACTAGGGCTCTTCTAATGATGTAACAGTGCTTAGATGTGTTTGACAATAGGGGATAATAACTGTCAAAAAGATGTCTAATGACACTTCACAGGGAAAGGATGCTTTTTGTGATGGTGGGGATCCAATCCAGGTAAGAGTGGCAGGGCTTCAAATAGTGAAATACATTGAAAAAACACAGTCTATTCTATCTACATGACAATACTGTGGGTTGGTGCCATGTCAGATTTTATCCCACATCACAAAAAGAAGAATCTTTCAGACTTTTCATGCAGACATCTACCCTAGCTGGCAGATGGGGTTAGATAATCTCAGAGGAGTCAGTTGACCTCTTGGCTTAATGGACATGGCATCAGCATCATAACCTAACAATCTCATAGGGGTCTATCCCAACTCCAGGATTCTCAGAATAGGAAATTGGCAATGAGGCTAGTGATTTCAGAGTAGCTAGCCAGTGGCAGAAAAAAATACATGGAACTAAAGTCAGTTTCTTCCAATAATGAAGCTGAGCCAATATAGTCCTTCTGGGGGAAGGAGGATTGATAGTGAGCAAACCAACTGACAAAGGTGACAAAGGTAGGAACACCCTACTCAGCATACCCAAGAAGAAGCCAAAAGCTCAATGTGTGACCAAGAGAGATCTGATAGGCTCCTCCCACCAAAGATACTCTGCTCTCTCACACCTGCAGACCAGTCAAGCACAACCACTGGTTATTCTTCTTTCAAAGCTGGTAGCACAGAACCTGACTGCCTCCAAGCATTAACGCAACTATATTAAGGTCACCTAAGAGTTAAGGGTCTGGACCTGAAAACACCCTCTACTGTTCTAATTTCTATAGAGTTAGTAACAGTTCCTTCAATGAGGCAATTGTTGACTCCTATAGTAAGTCAATCACTAGAAGTATGTGCATTAATCCAGGGCTCTGCCTAACCACTGTCCATGTAAGAAGCCAGTAGAGGAAATTAACCTAGAGGGTAGTATAGTTCACCTGAAATCCCACAAACATGCAGACAAATGCCTCCAGATTCCTGTTGGCCCCAGGCTTATATCACTTGTGACTCTTTTTTTCAGTAGATGATTGGTATTGGCAGATATTCAGCCAATGTGTACCCACTTAGGAACAGATTGTTATTTTCATTCATGTTCATATTGCAACCTTAATACCTGAAATGAACTTGTACATTTGTAAATGACTAGCTTGGTTCTGCCACTAAATCTAACAGAGCTAGTAGTTCTAATATTACATATGAAAAATATACTCAATCTAAACAGGAATTAATTCTTCCTTTCTATGCCTAGCAAAGTAATCAAAGCAAGTGTATAAAGCTCAAATGCCTCATAAGTACACCTTAAGTATAATCAACTCATTCTTTTATTAATTACATTTATCAAAATTCAGAAACATCTTTGTTTCCATTACTAATAGGAATCTTTACAAGTGTATTGACATCTCGTTCAGTTTTAATTTTGAATTGAAGTATGACAAAGGATAATTAACATTTTATAATATTTTTATATTGTGATATTTTCCAAATATATTTACATTTCAAATGGAATGTACATTTACATTTCAAATGGAAGGGAATACATTTCAACGTATTCCCTGCCTTCGACTGATATGCATATGTACACAACACATACACATAAACATAGCATACTCAGATATGTATGAGTATAAAAATAGATATGCATGAACATACATCTATATGTAAACCAGTTGTACATACATGTGCACACATACCTTTATAGAAATGCAGGCTGATGACAGAGACAGATAAAAAGATAGGTGGGTGGACAGAGAGATAGAAATGTAACTAGGTACACACATATAAGCATACAGGTACATATACACAAATACACAAAGACATACACCTAAAAACAATACTGTGAGGAACCCTGATTGTATAGGAAGGATCAGCAAATTAATTTATTTACTTATTTATGTTGACAAATAAACTTTCTCTGTGATTTTCTCTGTAACACGTGGAGATGAGTACAAGACGGAGCAATGCGAAGCAGACACTTGCGCAGGTCCTACAACCAGTGGAGACCCCATGCCCACAAAAGTGGGAGGGAGACGTGCCTAAGAGGGAGCAGTGTGAAGAAGACCACATGCAGTTCCCACAACAAGTGGTGACTCCTGGCATCCGTCAGGAACACCTGGAAGCCTCACCCTTTGTCACTATCCTTTGTCACATGCAGCATGCACAGGAAGCTGCATGCCCAGCTAAAGCAGCCCATGCACAATGCAAATATATTCACACCCTAATAAAAGTTCCCAGTAGTCAGCCAGCTGACACAAGTGCCACAGTGTGCTAATGCATCATGAACGAGGGAGGAAAGAAGGAAGGAAGGAAGGAAGGAAGGAAGGAAGGAAGGAAGGAAGGAAGGAAGGAAGGAAGGAAGGAAGGAAGGAAGGAAGGAAGGAAGGAAGGAAGGCAGACAGACACGAAGGAAGGATAGGATAGGATGAAAAACACAAATCATCAAATAAAACCTTCTGTAAACAATATACCATCAAAAGAAAGCCTTCAGAACCCAATATCAATGACACAGAAGAATTCCTTTGCCTGTCAGATAAAGAATTAATAATCATCATACTGAAAACACTCAAAAGAGAAAGCACAGTAAAGAAACAATATGAGAAATAGATAACCTATAAAGGAAAACCAATTAAACTGATAGCATACTTCTCTGAAGAAGCATTATGGGCAAGAAGAGAATGGATCCCCAAAATGGATGAGTGGATCAAAAAGCTGTGGTATATTTACACAATGGAATATTGCTCAGCATTCAAAAAAGCGAAGCTCATACCATTTGCAGCAACATGAATGGAGCTGGAAGGGATGATGCTCACTGAAATTAATCAGAAGGAAAAAGATACATACTGGATGCTCTCACTTAAATGTGGAATACAGAGAAACCAAACAAAAGGTCAAAAACAAGTCAAAACTAACAAGTTGAGCATAGAACTAACATGCACAGCAAAGGAAGGGGGGAAAAAGCAGGGAGGTATCTATACATTGGAAACTGGCCACTGTTCATAGGTGAGCTGGTGGCAGGAGAACTATGGGAACAACAATGATAAAAGAAAAAAAAATAAAAAGAGGGTCATACAACACAACCAAGTGGGATTCATACCAGATACCCATCCAAATCACTTGGAAGCCTACTAAAGGATATATTCGTTGACCTTACTGCCAACATTTCCTGTTCAGTAGGTCTGGGCTTCATTGGCTAAATTCTGTAATAAGGGTTATAAGACATCATGAATATGGAACCTACTTTTGCTAGGAGGGCATTGGATAACAATGTCATCTTATCAGGGTCATTTAAACAGTTAAACAGGGTCAGTTAAATGCAGCAGCATTTGCAGGGTCATCTGTTTACAATAACCTAGTTCACTTTTTTTTTTCCCAAATTTTCTCTGCCCCAGCCACCCACGACACCATTCTAGGCCAGCTTTCTTCCACCTTTCTCTGGTTGTGCACTTGACAGTCTTGGTGAGGACTGAATCTATTACAGAGACATGAAAGTGCCCAAAGGAAGAGGCTCTTTGCAGACTGCTCTCTGCTGCTAGCACATCGGCTTCGGCAGCTCCACCTTTTCAGCCTGTACCTTCTCTCCTCAACTTCAGAAGACGTCACTGGCCCAGCAGCACCAGCTTTGGGATTCTCTTTTACAGCAGGATTGGCTGTGTAGAAAGCCGTGGCTCACATTATATCTGTAATTAAGACCATTTAAGTCAAAAGCAAGTGTGTACAGTGAAAAGATACACTGGTGAACTGGCCTAAATTACAATGATTTCAATCCACATTAATTTGTTTTGTACACACAAGTGCAGTCGAAAGAGCAGCATGATGTCCGACAGGCCCTGAAAAGCAGCACTTGCTGGAAGTAATTTAAATTGAACACTATTATCATTTACAGATTTATTCTGTTTAGAATAAGTAAGAAGGAAATGCCTGAAAGCTTTAAGCTGATGCTAATGACTTTTGGTACTGTAACTCCTTGCAGTTTAATTATGTATGTTTTCCTTTGTATTTTGAAGTCATTGGAGCTTCTTAGGCAGCAAAATATTTAAATGATCTTTGAATTTTTTCACAAGTTCATCTTACACCCCCAGCCTTCTTCATCTCAGGTTCTAGCAGGAGGTCAGGATGGAGAGTGGGAGGCAGTCAGAAAGGCAAGGCTTGAATCTCTGAGACCTGAGGAAACCTCTTCACTCTTTCGCCTGTTTTCCTATCTGAAAGTCGGGGATCAAGGAACAAGCTCTTTCCTTTGAGACGGAGATCTTCTATGACGGTTCCACTACCTCTGGGCCAGCTAGGCTCTAAGGCCAGCCTTTTAATTCAAGTCTAGAACCTGAGAACTCCTCACCCTTTGGACCTGGTTTTCAGTCTTCCTTACTGGGGAATCCTGTCCTTTGCATTTACTGGATCTTGTTTGACTCATTCTCTGGGTCTTGTCCCAACTAATATTTTTCAAATCAACCCCTTACTTCCTTAAGGTCTGCAGCAACAGTTAAGTTCAGGTGCTCACTGCCTCTTCCCTGAATTGTTGGCACTGTTCTTCTGACTCTTCCTACCACTAACTCTCTGTCTCCTCTACCACCCTCCACACAGCTGGAAGACTAACATCCCTAAAACCATGTCACCTGATGATATATTTGCTTGAAATCTGGCAGTGGCTTCCTATCACAGACAACATAAAGTCCCATCAAAGTATTATGGGAATTAGTCCTTACTTGTCTACTTGGCCCCATCTTTTACAGTCCTTGATGTAGCATATGCCCCAATCTAGACTATTAATCTTTTCCCAAATATAACCACCTTTCCTCTTATCCTCTCCTTCACTTAATTTTTCTAAAGACCAGTTTAAATATTCTCCTGCTACATAACACACTAGAAAGTCTCTTTTCTATTTCATAGTACTTAATTATAATTTGATTTTAGAAATAACTATTTGAGTCTTATATCCTCCCCATTCACACAGACAGCTTCTTGACCGTGTCAACCATCTGTCTGATTTCTCCTTCAAATTGAAGTATGGAGACTGGACCAAATTAGTGCAATGGAATATGAATCATATATGCAATTTTTTAAATTCTCTTGTAGACTTCTTTAAAAAGTAAACAGACATCGGTAATGTGAATTGAAATCCTCTATTTAGTTTATCAAAATATTAGCACTTCAATACATAATCATAAAATATTATAGATACATTTTATATTCTTTCATGCTAAGTCTTTGAACAGGTATGTATTTTAAATTTATGGCACATCTCCACTTGACCCAACTACATTTCAAGTGCTCAGTAGCCTCACTGACTAGGGGGTACCACATTAGACAGTAAAGTTTCAGGTGCCTTGCTACCAGAGTTCCAATCCCAGCTCTGTCACCTCCTGCTGTGTGATCTGGACTAATTGCTCAACCCCTCTGTGCCTCAGTGAAAGTGTCTCTAAAGTGAAAAGAATGAGAGTGCCCACTTTAGAAGGGTTCAGTGAAGGTTAAATGACAAAATATCAGTGAAGATCTTTGCAAGTGGGTTGACGCACAAGAAATTGTGTCATTGTAAATTCCTTTGGGGTCTGGAGAACATCCGTTGTCCAGAGTAATGACTGCTTATGGAACTGAACTGAAAATTCTGCTCAGAGTTCATGAAATAGTGGAGGGATTAAAGAGCCATGATTAAGAAAAAAATAGCCTGAAATTATGAGGTGTTTTAAAATATAAAATCACAAGGAAATAGACTTTTCAACAGAGTGACTTTATGTGGCTTACCTTCTCCCTGGTCAGCGGAGAAGGGCTTGTTAGCACCCAGATCATGGGTTCGCAACATTGGCTATATATTGGAATCACCTAGGGAGTTTAAACATCTGCTACCAGGTTCAACTCCATTGGTCTTGGATAGTGCTTGGGTAGAGTTAAAATTCCCTTGGCAACATGCAGCCAAGGTGCCCCAGATCACCTTACTGCCATTCATGTTTCACAGATTTCTCCATGGACAACCCGAAACAGAACAATCGGAAGCAATTGCTTGAAAGGCATATTCTGGGGCTCTATTGTAAGCATCAGTCACAAATGTTGGGAGTTTGAGCCAGAAGTCGACCTTTTTGTTTCTTTTAATTTTTTAAAATTTTCTTACATTGCTGTTCATTTTTGTACAATATTTGATTTCTTCCCCCCGTGTGTAATTCTTCCACCACTGTGGCAACTGTGGCCATCACCACTATCCCTTGTGCTCTTCCCTACCATTTGACCCTTCTTCTTCCCCCTCCCCTGCTGTATGCTTCATATCTATGGTTCAACAGTCAACCTTTATAACAAATTTGTGAGATGATCTTGCCTTTCGGACATTCTTGCCAGCCCTCCTTCTACACATAGCTCCCCAGCTACTGCATCACTGAATGTTCTTCCAAATGCATGTACTGTTAGAAGGTGAACTATTGTCCTTGGCCTCTGACAGAAAAGGTAAGACTCCTTTCCTGTTTCTAGGGATGCTCCTAACTGCACTGAACCCCCTTCTTCCCAATCACAGTTATGTGATTGTGATGGAAATTCAAATTCACTGCTATGAATCATCTGCCTGGTTTTCCTATGCCCCCATCTCCAGCTGTAGCAGGGTGGACATCTGTTGGAGATGAGGAACATGAAATCAGGACAGGCCTCACAGTGGAAGCTGCATTTGAAACGAGCACCTTTTCCTCATGCAGAGATGGCAGAAAGAGCAACTGCTTGAGCAAAGACAAAACTTAATGTTGGAAACTCAAAACATGGGCTTTGGAGTGAGAGGGTCATGGATTCAAAATCTAGTCCCAGCTCTTTTTAGCTCTATCCATGACCTTCATGCTCTAATCCTGGCACTCCTTGAGTTTATACTTTATAACATCACTATTAGGTGCCTGTGCTTTTATGTCTGGTTAGGAAAAGTACCCCTGGGTTAATGGCCATCTCGATTTGTCTAGTGGCAGCTGTTTTGTCTCACTTTCCTCTCAGCTCTCTGCTGTAGGTTGGCACCCAAGAAACTTCTAGTGCTTCTTCTTCAAACATGACTGCCAATTTGTTAGAAATCATCTCTGACCAATGAGTGCCCAGTGTGGTTTGTCCTGTTGTAAACCACTTGTCCACATGGCAGGTCTTGTGGCCACCTCAACCCCAGTGAACAAACTCCACAACAAAACCTCAATCCCAGGTGTCCCCTTCTCCTCCACCCCATCATCTACGTGACTGTGAATCAGTGATTCTCATCAGTCTGAGGAAAACAAGAACTGTAATCACTTCTAGAGAGTTGTTAAAATATGGTCCTGCAGGTCCCACCCAGGACCTGCAGGATGAGAACCCCTGGGCATGAAGCCTAGGGACCTCTTTTTCTTTTGTTTTGCCCAAACAACTGTCAATAGTAAGTTTGTTTAAGGATGAAAGGAAAAGTAATGGGAACATGAGGCAGTAGAGAAAAGGATGGTGTAGTGTCAGATCAAAACTTGGCTCATCCCATATTTCTCTTAACTCACTTCTTTTTTTTTTTTTTTGAGACTACGTCTTGCTATTTTTGCCCGTGGAAACGCAGGCTCACGTTGCCCAGGGTACACTCAAGCAATCCCCAGCCTCAGCTTCCCAGGTAGCTGGGATTACAGCACCATCGCGCCCAGCTATTTTGGGGACTAGGTCTCACTGTGTTGCCCCAAGTGGAACTCGAACCGCAATTCCTAGCCCCAGCCGCTTCATAGGCTGAAACTTAGAGGCAGGAGCCACGGTGCCCGGCCTCGACTTTTCTTTTGTTCCTCATCAACAACAAAGGGCCAGGGCTGAGCCCATAGGGACGGTGGTGTTGCCGTTGTTCTCTTTCAGTATTCCAAAGCCAGGGGAAGCCTGGCCCATGTCTAACTTGTGTAATGTTAGGACAGGTTGACTAATCAGGTCATAGCACTGTGTTAAGAGGAAGGACTGGGATCACATGGTCCCCCTCCTCTGGACTATTAACTTGTAACAAATTCTGGGGAATAAAATCGTAGACAGAGGAGTGACATAGGATAAAATTTCAATCCTGCAGCAGACCAGTGGGAAGGGGAGGGAGCAACAGAGAGGTGGTGACATTGAGAGAGGAGATAAAAGGGTTTGTAGTCATTTTGCTGATATATTGTGCTGACAACTAACCCACAAAGGGTTAATTTTCTATGTTGCTCCATGGAAATAACCCTGTCAAAGAATCACTGGGTGCTGCTGGGTAGCATTCTTGCTTAGCCTGACCTAAAGAGGCTCTCTTTCCTCAGCAGTGGGTACCCCTGTAGAGCCCTCTATGGATATGACTGTGCCTCCAGGAGTCCAGCTGGACCTTGGCAGGACTACAGGGCTTAGTTAGCAAAATCCAATAGGAGTGGCTGGTGGCCAGCCAGATCTATTTGGTGGACTTAGCAGTTCTCCCTTCTCAGTGGGTATTAAGTTACATGTAGCATGATCAATTCAAGTGTCTGTATGGAAAGGCATTTTTTTCAAAAATCATGAAGCATTTTCTCTAAGGAAATATTAATCACATTTTAACTTAAAAAGCAAAGGTAATAAGCAGCCATCCTTATGTGTTTAACAAGAATCTACAAAGCGCCTACTTTGTATGCAATACTGTACTCTATGCTCTCTTTGCCCTAGCAGGTCTCTTTGCCAGGAATGCATGCCTGCCTCCCAATCTTGTCTTAAAAGACAAAGTTTATATATCTACCCCTCAGTCTTCCCCAGTCTTAAGTGACCCATTCACCAGTCACTCTCCATCACTTTACTGAATTGAATCTTATTCAGTGTTTCTGAGTACCTGAGGTCATCCTATTTGTTTCTTTTCTTTGTCTTTCTCCCTCTTTCCTGCCCTCCTTTTCTCTCTTCCTCTGCCTCCCCCACCCCCCTAGAATGTAAGCTTCAGGAAAGAAAGCAGGTTTTGTCTGTCTCACTCATTTCTATATTCCCAGCGAGTAGCCACTCAATAGATATTTGTTAAATAAATGAGTAAGTAAGACACTGTGAGACAGGAATGTTCAGCCGGGTCTTAGAAGACATGGCCACCAGTCAGAAGGAAAGTAACTTTCCAGGAAAGGCAACTAGATTAGAAGAACCAACGCCTGCGTTTGCCAGGCAACTCATAGCTCAAGTCCAGGTTAGGGAGCAGTGAGTGAGGTCAGTGGGGGAAATAAGAAGGTATGGAGGGAACAGGAAAGAGCAAGTAGGAGGCAAAGTCACAGATGTTACAATAAGAATAGATATGATTTAAAAGGCAGTGAGAAAAAGATCTTTTGGTCACTGAGTAGGAAAAATGATTAAAATAGTGTTTAACGGAGTTCATCCTAAAAGAACAAACAATAGTAAGATTCAGTCATATTCCACAAGTGCACTTCAGATAAATTCTTCTTGGAGGCCAGGCATGGTGGCTCATGCCTGTAAGCAGCAGCCTAGAAAGCCGTGGCGGAGAGCAGGGTTCATGGTTCGAGTCCCACCCAGGGCAATGTAGCGAGACCTAGTTCCAAAAAAATAGCTGGGCATGGTGGTGCGCGCCTGTAAGCCAGCTACCTGGAAAACTGAGGCTGGGGATTGCTTGAGTCCATGATACCCCAGGCAACATGAGCCTGCAGTTCCACGGGCAAAAATAGCAACACATAGTCTCAAAAAAAAAAATTCTTCTTGGAAAGCATGCCTAAAACAGCCCTGTCTATGTCTCTCAATTTTTCTTTTCTAGAAAGCGGGAACTCAAGCACTGTCACCAATAATGATGATGCATTAGTAATCCTACTGTCACACTCTACTCCATGCAATCACCTTATGGGTTGTGTGTTTTATAGATCGAGAAATAGAGGCTTAGAGATGTTAAAATATATTCAAAACTATATCTGATACAGTTTTAACAACCACTATCTGTAATGTAATACTCTAAAAATATTGGGAAAGATTTTTTTTAAGGTTAAATAACGGCAGGTGATTTTTGGGCACTGAACCCTGAAATGAAAATACTATATTTGCATTATGACAGAAAGCAATCTGAATATATTATGATGTACTATGACCCTGTATGTGTAAACTAAATGCATTTTGAGGTAGTATTAAAACAAAGACTGAACATTAGGGAAAGCTGAATCCAAATCACAGTTCAATGGCTGTCCAGATGCATGACCTTGAGCAGGTTATTCAACATCTCTGAGCTTCAGTTGCCTCATCTAAAAATTAGGGACCATACTACTACTACCCAGGTTGTGAGGATGTCATGAGGATTCAATAAAACAATACAGATAGCTGGTCATAGAGACAGGCACCAGTTATTTATTTTTAATTTAATTTTTATTTTTTTTAATTTCTTACAACATCAGTCATCAATTATTAGAGTGCCTTCCCCTCTCCCTGACACTCCCTCTGTTCACTCTGACTCCTCTCTCTTTGATGTTTGTTGATCTATCTAATTGATCTCTCTCTTTTTTACCCCCCTGTGGCAATGTCCTTTTGCTGGGTAAGGGACTGTGTTCCTGGAGTACGGTAAATGTACCAGTAGGTTTTCATTCTTAACTTTGCATTGAGCAGTCTGTCCAAGCCATCAATTTAAATTTAGCTATGCCTGAGTTCCCAACCTTGCATAATCATCTAGTGGTTGTATGACCTTGGACAAATTTATTTTTTACTTTTCTGAGTACTGATTTCTATGAGAAAATTGGAAAGATAATATTTATAGTCTAAAATTCATTCTACAATGCTGAGGTCCTATCTCATTCCGATCCATCTTTTCTCTCCTCTCACTTCCTCTGGTAGCCAGTTTATTTTTAACATGAGTCTAAGACCACATATGCAAAGTTGTACCCACAAAATTGTGTGGTTATGTAAATAATAGACAGATAAATAATATGTAAAAACATTTAAATTTATACTCCATTAAAGTTGCTTTAAAAAGAAAAAAATTCATTCTTCCAATAGGTATTAAATGCGTGTGGTACCAGGTATTCCACTCAATTTGGAGATAAAAGATGAATGCTCTTTAAGGATTTTACAATTTGATGGCAGGAGACAGCAACCATATAGAAACATTACAAATATTATAATATAGTAGGGACCCAAAGATAGGCATCTACCACTTTATCTGGAGGCATTAAGAGAGGCTTCAGAAAGGAGGTGAGCAGTTCATGAGAACTAAAGTGGACATATCTTAGAGTGTCAAGTGAACAGTGAGTGAACGTAGAAATAGAAAATGATGTATAAGGAGTTAATTTTTTATGGTAAAGTATAATACAGAGAAGAAATACACAGAAAGCAAATTTACAGTAAATATATTATCACAGTCATTGCAAATGTGTGACTACCACCCAGCTTCAGAAATAGCAGTTTACCACTACCCTAGACTCCCTTCCATGCCCTCCCCCAATTACTATCTCTTTCTACTCTAAAGGCCACCATCATTCTCATTATTAACAACAGACATGCTTTGCTTATTTTTCAAAATTATTTTTTAACTGACATAATATTTGGATACCCCCAATAGGAAATGCCACTGTAGTGCACCCACCACCAAATCACCCATAGTCCACTATCATAGTCCACTGTGCTTCCTTTCTTCTTTGTTCTTAAACTCCCTCCCCTTTCTGGATGCTTCAGTTCTGTAGTCAGCTTTCACAGATTACATTTTTAAGCTCTTTATTTGACTCTTACTGTATATTATACATATTAGTGACACCATCCATTAATCATCTTTCTCCTTCTGACTTATTTCACCAGCATTATTCCTTCCAGCTCCATCCATATTGCCAAAAATGGCATCAGTTTATCTTTTTTGATCTCTAGGTAGTATTTCATTATGTATATAGATCACATCTTATTGATCCATTCATCTGTTTTGGGACAGTTGTTTCCATAGCTTAGTTTCCATTTGTTTCATACAAATTCCAAGTTTACAATTCTAATAATTTGTAACTGCATCCCCATGGTGCCCAGAGGCCACAGGGCAAGGTGGCTTGTTGGGGTTGAGGTCCATATTCTTTCATCACTAACCTACTTTTCAGGCAAACAAAAAGCACAGCAAAAGAAATTATTGCTAAAAAATGACTGGGAAAAATAATATTTGCAGACCATATATTTGACAAGGGGTTGATATCCAAGTCTACAAAGAACTCATACAACTCAGCAAAAAGAAAAGAAATGACCCAATCAAATAATGCACAGAAGAGCTAAATAGACACTTCTCCAAAGAAGGCATAGATGGTCTACAAGCACATTAAAAAATGTTCATCATCATTTATTATCAGGGAAATGCAAATCAAACCACACTAAGATACCATCTCATACCTGTGAGCACGGCCCATATCAAAAAGACCAGGAACAAGTATTGACAAGGACGTGGAGAGAAAGGAAGCCTTGTAAAATTGATGGGAATGTAGACTTGTCCAGTGCTATGGAAAACAGTATGGAGATTATTTCAAAAAATTCAAAACAGGTCTACCATATGATCCACAAATTCCACTCTTTGGTGTCTACCTGAAAAAACAAAAGCACTAATTTAAAGGGCCCTTGTACTATGTTTATTGTAGTAATATTTAAAATAGTCAAGTTAGAGAAAGGACCTAAGTGCCCAAAGACAGAAAAATATGGTATATGTCCAAAGTGGGACACTACTGAGTTGTAAAATAAGTTATTGTCATTTGTGACAACATGGATGGAACTAGAAGAGATTATGCTAAACTAAGTAAATCAAAAGGAGAAAGATAAATCTCGATGGTGTCGTCGTATGTTAAATATAGAGAAACAAAATAAAGGATAAGATAAAATCAAACCATTGACAAACTCTAGAAATCAAACTGTAGAATTGAGGCTACCAGAGGCAGGTTTGCAGAACACAGTAGGGAAGGGGCACAATGGACAATGGTGGAAACTATGGGTGCCTTGGTGGTGGATGTGATGTGGCAACACATACCTGAAGGGTATAATATACCTCAAATCAAATACAGCATTGTGAACCAATGTTGCCTTAAGAAAATGCCAGAGCCACCCCAACCTTCAGCAAGCAACACCTTTATCTGTCATCAGCAATCAACAGAGGCAAGACCCTCCATCAGCAAAAATAATTCTTGCTGAAGGCTCAGAGGCTGGTTAGCATTTTTCAGCAGTATTAAGGCACAGGCATTGGTTTTTGAGACATAATGCTACTGCTCATTTAATAGACTACAGTATAGTATAAATATGACATCTGTGCATTGGGAAATGAAAACATTTGTGGGACTTTATTGAAATACTTGCTTTATTGTGATGGTCTGCAACTGAACCTGTTCAACCTTGGTAGATAATGCCACTCTTTTCTAACGTGGTTATACCAAAAATACATTTTCACAAGCAATGTTATGAGTTTCTATTGCTCTGCATCCTTCACCAACACTTATTACTGCCAATTGTCAATTTTAGCTCTTCAAAAGAACATGTAGCATTCTCATTGTTTTAATTTGCAGTTTCCTACTTACACGAGGTTGAACATCCTTTCATATACAACTCAGCCATTTGAAAATTTTCCCTCTTTTTTCCATTCTTTTCATTGGATCTGTTTTCTTCTTGGCATCCAGAGAAGCACTTAAAATTTTTTACTATATATAAGATCTTGTTAAATGCAGATTGTGAGTCAGTAAGTCTGGGGTAGGTAAAAGAGGAATGAATCAAAGATGACTAAATTCTTGAAGACACATAAGATTTGGTCTGATCATGGGATTATGAGATTTACAGAAGAATATAGTTCACCCTCAGCATTATGATTCCCGCATTTGTTCTGTATGAGAATAAACGGAGGAGTTTTTTAAAGAGAAGTGCCAAGCTCCTTGGAGAAATGTTGATTCTGATAACATCATGTACTGTCAAAAAAATATAGTCCTCAAAGTAAAAAGTGGTAAGTTCAAAGGGACACCAGTCAGTCACTAGAGTTCCCAGTGTCCAGAGATGGCCAAAAAAATTGACCAATAAAACAACATGGTATTAGATTATGATCAGAAGTATAAAATAAGTATGCATGAGTCCATACTGATATGAATGAACAAATAAGTGAACAAACAAATTTTCCATAAAAGAAATTACAAATTATGTAGAGTATATTCTTAAATTTGTCATTTTATTCACATTGTTTCATTATAACTTGAGAAAAAAAAACCCTGGCTGACACTGAACCAACCAATAGCATTCACTGAAACCTGTTTTCATGCTTTTGCTTAGTTGCCATTTCCAGAAACTTATAAATGTGAGAATGTAATGTACACACATACTTCATTCTCCAGGGAGAGGTCCTATTTCCTCTCTCACCTTTAAATTGAAGCCGGGCTGACTGACTTGATTCCTAAGAACTGAATGTTAGAAAAGTGAAAATAGCTTCACAATGAATGAAAAGTCTGGTGAAAGCTACCTTCTCCGGGTGATCAATTTTTGCGTAATTTAAGTCATATTGGTAGTGTACCCTTCCAGATGATGTACTGAAAATGGCACCACCCCTTTGTAGTAGTCCTCCCTAAATCCTCATCTAACCATGAGAAAAATGTCAGACCCAAATCAAGAATGCAATTCCAAAAAATACCTGGCCAGTTCTCCACATACTTACCAAAATCATGAAAAAATAGTAAAGACTAAGAAATTATCATAGACCAGAGAAAGCTAAGGACACTGATAATTAAATGTCATTAAGACTCCTGGATTAGATTCTGGAATAGAAAAAGGAATTTAGTGGACAAACCAGTAAAATCTGAATAAAGCTTGTGGTTTATTTAGTAGTAATAAACTAATGCTAATTTCTAAAGTTTTGGTAAATGTACCAAATTGAGTAACATATACAAGGACTCTGTACTCTTCGTAAATTTTCTGTATATATAAAATTATTCCAAAACATAATGCTTACTGCAGAACAATAGATGCCCAAACCTCACCCCTGAGATTCTCATTTGTCTGGCTGAGTGAGGGGAATGGTGATGATTAGGCACCAAATTACAAGTTTCCCCAGATGATTCTGATGTTCCGCCAGAATAAAGAACAATTATTCTAGTAGTTCTCAAACTTGAGTGCACCAGAATCCTTCCAGTGGCCTGTTAAAACACAGACTGCAGCCTCGCCACCCCAGATTCTGATTCAATAGGTCTGAGCTGGGGGCTGAGAATTTACACCTCTTACAAGTTCTCAGGTGATGCTGATTTTGCTGGTGCTCCATATGCCAATCCTGAGGTGGTTTCCCCAAAAGCACTGTGAAAAGTAGCAGCATGATCAAAAGCAATGTCACACAGTGGGAAGAGCAACAGCATACAGATCAAAAGACTTGGAGCCTCAGCCTTAATTTGTCATCTTTCAGCTATATGACCAAGATGAAGCACTTCTCTCTTGATCTCAAGCACTTGTACGCAAAATCAGACTGACTTAATAATCATTAAATCAGAAAGTCTATGTATCTCTCTCAAGTTTTTAGAGTACCATCTTGTTCTGTAACCTTGAGTTTGATAAACAGTTCCATGAAATCTAATCCAATTATTTCAAAAACATTAGTGTAGGATTTTTTTCTAGAATGCATATGATTATGAAGCAATTGACTACTTTAATCAAAAAGACAAAAATTAAAACTTCCAAGTCAGTAGCATCCCCATTATATGTCCTCAGTACATGCCTAGTTCAATGATGTCAATGCTCAAAATAATCCTGGAACTTTTAAAAGACACATCAAAGTTAGTGTTTAGGCCACACAAGAAAACTGGTCTCATTACTTTTAAAATCCCATTCATTAACCAGAGTAACAATTTCTCTCTTTCTCAACCACAGTAACGACCAGTCTCCAATTGATCCTCTGTTATTTCCAAAAACCAAAACTGTCCTAAAGGAAGAGAGTCTTATTCATTAGGAAGAACACTCACTTGAAAACTTGGTAAGATTTAAAACCCTCCCCAGAAAAATACAGCAGCACACACACCATTATTGCCAATATTTGTCCCCAGATTCCAAGTCAGAAACTTCTGACATAAGCTTATCACTATCAAGAAAATCCTGCCTCCCGAAGTTTCAGAAGACTCAGAAGAAACCAAATACTCTGAAGGTAACAAATACTCAGTAGGAAAAGCACTGGATTTGAGATGTAAATAAGGTGCTTCAAAATTTGGCTTCTGACTTGGCTATTTAGCTAGCTTGGGGCAGAGATCACTTTTGTTAGTACAAATTTCCTCATTTGCAGAGTGGAAGCCGAGACTGAGCAACAAGCAGAGGTTTTCATGTTGTGTTCACTGGACTAGTCTTATCAGCATCACCTCGGAACTGGTTACAAATATTAATAAATTCTCAGATCCACTCAGATCTACTGAATCAGAAACTCTAGGGGTGGGCTCTGGCTGTTTTTAACAAACATGTTAAAATATGAAACCTAAACCAAGTCTGTCATATTTGTTAAAAACTATTCCCTAAATTATTTTTTAAGGCGTAGAAGGGTAAAGAAATATTTTTCATCATACTCCCCCACGATACCTTTGCTAATCTCTTTTATAAATACTGGATATTCAAATCTTTATCATCTGGGCTAATTTGGGCTGAAAAAGAATATTCTTGGACCCAGATTCAACTTACTTGCAAATTCTTTTCCTCTATCCTACCTGCTACCAAAATTATTCCATGGATTTAGCAAAAGTAGTAAGGAAAAAACCTAGTTTATTTTAATCTAAAAAGATACATTTTCTTTTTTATTTATTTATTTTAATTTATTTATATATAAATTTCACATCTTTGCAATCCCAGGGATTTACCCCCCCCACCCTCCCCTCCCATTCCCCCCCTTTCCCTCCTGCCCATTGTTGTGTGCTTCAGTTTGGTGCTCAGCCTGTTTTGTCTTTTCCTCATGGCTTTTATTTACTTTTTTTTTCATTATGTCCCATATATTAGTGAAACCATTTGACTTGTCTTTCTCTTTTTGACTTGCTTCTGCTAGTGTAATTCCTTCTAAGTACATCCATGTTGTCAAAAAGTTGTCAAGTTTGTCATTCTTAATTGATGAGTAGCATTCCATCGTGTATAAATACCACATTTTTTTCAACCAGTCATGTTTGGGGCACTTGGGTTGCTTCCATGTCCTTGCAATTATAAATAGTGCTGCGGTAAACATCCGATCACAGGTGTCCCTTTGGAAGGCAGCTATGCTCACCACTATACGACCAGTGCACAGGTGCTCCTTCGTACCCACATTGAAGTCTCTTTTGGGTAGATTCCCAAGAGAGCAATTGCTGGGTCAAATGGTAGATCCATTTTCATTAATTTGAGGGTCCTCCACACAGTTTTCCATAGAGGTTGGACCAGTTTACTTTCCTACCAGCAGTGTCAAAGTGTTCCTTTTTCTCCACATTCTCGCCAGCACTTGTTGCCTGTTCTTTGGATGTGGGCCATTCTTATTGGTGTAAGGTGGTATCTCATTGTGGTTTTGATTTGCATTTCCCTTATTGCTAGTGATATTGAGCAATTTTTCATGTGTCTTTGGTTTGGCCATTTGTATTTCCTCTTTGGAGAAGTGTCTTTTTGGTTCTTCTCCCCATTTTTTGATTGGGCTTTTTATTTTGCTTTTGTTTAGTTGTGTGAGTTCTTTGTGGATCTTTGTTATTAAACTCTTATCACTATTGTGGAGGGCAAAATTTTTTTCCCATTCGGTTGGGCTTCTTTTAGTTTTTTCTGTTGTTTCTTTTGCTGTACAGAAGCTTTTTAGTTTGATGTAGTCCCATCTGTTTTATGTTTTCCTTCATTTTTTTTTGCCGTCTATATATGCTTCCAGAAAGGAATTTCTGAATTGTAATTCCTGAAGGGTTTTACCCAAGTTTTTCTCTATGTATATTATGGTTTCGGGTGTTACGTCTAAGTCTTTTATCCATTTTGAGTTGATTTTTGTACATGGTGTAAGGGAGCTGCCTTGGTCCAATTTTCCCAGCACCATTTATTGAATAGGGTATCTTTGTTCCAACTTAAGTTTTTCACTCCTTTGTCAAAGATTAGTTGACTATATATGTGTGGTTTTATTTCAGGGCACTCAATTCTGTTCCATTGGTCTGATTGTCTGTTTTTGTACCAGTACCAAGTTGTTTTAATTACTATGACTTTGTAGTATAGTTTGAAGTTTGGAATTGTAATATCTCCATTCTCTTTTTTTCTGGTCAGGAGGTTTTTTGATATTTGAGGCCTTTTGTTATTCCATATGAATTTCATTAATTTTTGTTCTATCTCTTTAAAAAATGTCATTGGGATTTTTATTGGGATTGCATTTAACCTATAGATTGCCTTCGGTAAGATGGCCATTTTGATGATATTTATCCTTCTAATCCATGAGCAGGGAATGTCTTTCCATTTTCTTATGTCTTCTTCTATCTCTTTTAGTAGTGTTCTAAAGTTTTCTTTGTAGAGTTAAAAGATACATTTTCAATGAGAATGTATTCAAGACATACCATCAGGTCTTATCAAGCAATTATTCTACCTTAGTGTTAACAAAATGTAGAATGATTTTGAAATTAGTAAGACTACTGGTTATTTTTTTTTAATCTCAAGCAGACATTTGAAATTAAAGAAAAAAAATTTTTGGCATTTGGATGGTATCAGAGTCATGTCTCAAAGATGTATACTTCTTTTAAAAATCTGATTCTGGAATACTGTAAATCACCTAGGATTTGTTTTAATATCATAGTGAGATGAGGTGAGTGGGTGGGGTTGGAAGGAGCTACAAAATTAGCCATTAGGGAACTGAAGTCAACTTGGGTATATGTGAATTCACTTAATACTTTTTAAAGACAAAACTGAAAATATTTAAATTCATTCTATCTACTGTTTTATTTTTCTTTCTTGATTCCTTTTTCACAGATTATTGAAAGTAGGTATACATCTTCTTATCTGCTCTGGCAATTATAGGTTTAAACTGCTACAAATGCTTAATTTCATACCATGCCCAACTAAAGCCAACAATCCTGCCCCATGACACTCCTTTGAGTCCTTTCCCTCCACTACTCCTGGGAACCCCAGTACCCTCTACTTGTTTATGTAATCAGATACTAGGATTTTTTTAATGGTTTGGCTTTTTACTGACCCTTTTATTTCTCTGTATCATGTATAAAATAATCCCTATTTGTTTCTGCTGACTTAACCTGGTTAGCATTATCTTTTCCAGTTCCATTCACATTGTCATAAATAGCAGTTCATCTATTTTTCTGCTGAGTAATATTCCATTGTTTTTTAACCTATTCCTCTGTCTTTGGGCACTTAGGTTTTCATCACTTGGCTATTGTTAAGGAGTGCATACATCCCTTCAAACTAGTTACCTAGGAGCAAAATTGTTGAATCAAATGGCAGATCTATTTTTAATATTTTGAGGACCCTCTACAATGTTTCCACAGGGGCTGGACCAGTTCACATTCCCACTATGTGTGAGGGTTTTGCCTAATTGTTCTTTTAAGAGAAAAAAAATAGCAAATAGGATCCCAGCAACCAAATGACTAAACTGAAATGTTATTTACCCACTATAAAAGAACAAAAAATTGTACTTAAATTGCATCAATTGATAACTAAGAGACACATATAATGTAATATAAACACTGGAGGATGGTCAGGCCCCATAACAGTGGTCCTACTAAAAACTGTCCAGACATAGAGTAAGAGAGGGGGGAGAGGGTAAAATTGGGGGATGGATGGGCATGAGATTAAGATGGTTCACGGGTAATATGGTGGTGGGAGAACCTTGGGGTAGACAATGATGTAATATATATATATATTTATATATGTATGTATGTGTGTGTACAATCAATTTTTTAAAATAATTTTAAAAATAGAATATGAAAAAAACTCTCCAGAGAATAAACACTGAAGGATGATTCTGAAATTCACACTTCAACTTGTCAGAATTGCATCTTTAAAGATACACATCCCAACACTGTCACTTAAAATTGTTTTTTGCACCAGATGATGAACTGAGAAAGCTGCATGGCAGCACTCCTACAGGAATAAACCAATAAACTGGCAGCAAATTCCCTATTATTCAAACATTAAACTTAGTCAAATGAACTAGTCGATATTTAAGAACTTCTCCATGAAGTTCCCAACTTCATTAGTGACTCTAGTAAAGGAGAAAGTGAAACACAGTTTGTTCTCCCTCCCTCTCACACTAATTACTCGCAATAGCTAATCAGGGGGTGGCAGTTTTTGAGACACAGATGATAGTTTATAGTGAAATAATGATAATGGTCAGTCTCCACCATCAGACCTCTAGGTCAGCATGGCTGCATAGAATCCTGTGATGATGGAAATGTTCTGTAGCCTGTGGCTTTCAACACAATAGACTCTCACCAGAGGTGACTACTAGGCACTGTGCTGTTGCTAAAGGGCCAAGGAACTCAATAATTTCAATTTATTTACATAGCCACACTTGGCTAGTGACTATCATGATGTAGGTAGTGCAACTCTAGAGAACCTAACACACACACACACACACACACACACACGTACACACACATTTGATATATCACATTTATTAAAAATTCAAGATTACAGAAAAGCTTGAGTAAGACAGACTTTATTAAACAAGCTTAACTAACTTACCTTCAACTAATAAATCAAAGCATTTAATATCACAAAAGGAATTCTGAAAATGAGGTCAATTCTAACCTCTGAAATTAAAAAGAAAAGAAAAGCAGCTAAAATATTTTCCAAAGGAGCCAGCAACCACAGGTCTCCCTCTAGTGGCAAAACGTAAGGTTGCTGCTGAAAAGCTGAATCGCTCCTCTGTACATAAACTGCTCACAGACTTTCACTGTAACTTTCAATGGTTCTTCGTGGATACATAAGGAAAATAGATCTGATTTTTGTAAACAAAAGGGATAGTTGATTTTCACGCGCTATGAGTGCTAATCTCTAGAACTCTGATCTCTGCAGAAAAGAAATAACATTTTCCAATGACATTTGCCAAACTAGAAAATGATCTACCAAGGACATTTCAGAAGTTTATGGAGCTCGAACCAAATCATGAACAAAAGGGGACAAAATGTGTTTGGGATGGTCCATGAAAAATAGCAAATTCAGAAGTATAAAGTAGCAGTAAGCAACAGTACAGTTTGTATATACTCATGTTATAGCAAAACAACCCAAATATTACAAGAGTTCTCAGTAACCAAAACAACACTTTTCATTTTGATACTCGGTTTCAAAGACAGCTCTGCCACATTGTCAGTTTTAATTACAAGCATACATACCCATTTGGATTTAACTATAGAACTACTACTTTCAAGTACAGAAGGAACTCAAAATAGAAACAACTTGTGTTACAGCTATTGTTTCTTCCTCACAGCTTTGAGAAAAGCAGCTTTTATATATACTTATAGTAAGTACAGAATGTACAGAAGACAGTTATATATACAAAGTGCATTAATATAGTAATACATTTAGCAGAAATACAGGAAAAAAATCCTGGTTAACAATCTGATACATTACAGTATTTAAGACTACTTGATTCTCCAAACCAGTCAACTTCCTACTTGCTTTGGTTATGATATTGATGCTACATAACTAACCTTTGAAAGTAAAACCAAAAATAATTGAAATTTTTAACCATCTGTGAAATGTTTTACATGTGTTTGTTTACCCTTAGTAGCTTTTGACAACAGTTCTATTAAATTCCCAACACAAAGATGCAGAATAGGAAATGCCTACACCTAAGTTAGGTACTCAAAGAAGAAATTAAATTGATCCACTATAGGAACAGACATGGTCTCCTCTCCTCCATACCTAAAAACCTCAGCTAGATAACCTAACCCCAAACCTCAACATAAATCCAATCAGTCAGTCAATGAGCAAGCAGCTCCACAAATCAAGTCATGGCTTCAGGCCACTGTTCCTTAGAACAATTCAGAATAGTGTTGTCATTTATACATATCAATTCTATAACTACCTTTACAAAGTCGAAATGCTTGTGAATAACTAGAGCAACTTTCCCCCTTAAAGCCCCCATTCCTTACCACCAAAAAAAAAAAAAAAAA
>PVHY01004406.1:26234-61955 GCA_004024945.1 Uropsilus gracilis | reverse complement strand
AGTATAATTGTGAAAGGGAGTCTGAAACCAAGTATCAGAAAAAACATGAAAATAAAAATTTAATGAGTCAACTCAGATCTTCAGCTATACCATACAATTTTCTTACTTTTAACAGCCAGTTGTTTTTCAGAGTTCCTTCTAAACTTTCTGGAATAAGTAAATTATTTTCCAAAGAAATTAAACATTCTAAGGAGCTATGTCCTTCCAGATACTAAACTGACAGAAATGCCTAGATCTAAGTATCTTTCAGATGCTTCTCACTCAGCATAAATGCACTGTAAAGATAAAATGTATCTTACTTTGTCAGACTAAAATTGAACCCATAGTTACCACAGAACATGTGTGCACAAATAATTAACTATATTCTTTTTAAGGATTAAATTTACCTCTACGTTTAGACATACTGAATACCAGTATGCTCAATATCAATACTATTAATTGAACACAACTGGGAAATTTTTCAATCAAACATTTCAAATTATAAACTGACTTTAATACTCCCTCCCAATGCCACATTTTTCTGAAAGACAGGAGCATTGCTAAAAGGCAATTTGCTAAAGTGGAGGGGAATATTCCAGCTATCACAAAATGAATGGAAAGAATCCCTAAATTTAGTAAGACAATCAATTTGCTATATAATCTATGCTCTTGGAAGTACTTTTGCCTTGAAAATTATCTTCCTAGATACCAAAAATTAACTGGTTTCCAAAAGTATTCCGGCTTATGACATATTTCAGAGGAAAAAATGAGAGTATATTAAACTAGTTCAAGCAAAAATAAAAGTCATACAAATAAAACTTAAGATCTGAAAGCTTTTGTTTTGTTATATATCCTATTACCATTGACTGGTTCACTTGGATGGCTTTACTTACTGACATTCGATAGCATGGGCATTTCTAAAACAAGTTATAATATTTAGATTATTTTTGAATTTGGAAAAGCCTAATATTGACAAAAAGTATGGAGTTCACCTTAAGGCACATAAGGCTAAAGAGAGTAAGCCACAAACAAAAAGTCTCCAGTAAAGAATCAAAAAAAAAAAGTGAAGACTTCTGTATTTGTCATGTACTAGTATTTTTGGCTTAAATATGAAGATATTTGATAAAATTCACAATTTTTAAAGCTAATCAGAATCTATATATATCTATACAGTAGTTTTCTGGAACTTTTGCTTTATGATGGGATCTAGCATTTTTAAAAGCTAAACAAAATGTGCATATAGCCACTCCACAGCCATTAAATTACAGGTCAGTTTCTGGGATTATAATTCAGCTATTTCTAGTTGACTCAAAGAATGAGAAAATGTGCACAAAACAGCCACCGTATAACAACAAATAAAGTCTCATGAGGAAAAAAGTTATTATTTACCTCTAAGTTGTTAAAAAAAGTTATTATTTACCTCTATGTTGTTACTGGGAGATAATGAATTAATCCTTTATATCCTACTGCACATTTTACTATACTGCCTTCTTTTAATTTGCACAATTGTCAAAGAGATACTTTTCTGGTTTTTGCTTTATTCTAAGAGGTTCCTAAAATGACAAACTTCTAAACTTGACAAGATCTATTCTTTCCAAGTTTTATTGAGATATCACTGACACATATAAAAGATCTCTAATAACAATTTATGGATAGATCTGAGAGGACTTTCATCATGCCCTCAGTTAACAGGGTTATTTTTAAAGGGGAGACTCATTCCAATGTCAGTCTCTACAGATGAGAACTAATGCTGGACCCAATTTTATATTTTACTTAATTGGTTAGTCTATGTTAAAAAGAAAAAATACTAAGTTGGATTTGTTTAAATTAAACTCAAAGATTACCAGATTGAATAAATTGTTATTCAAAGAGAAATAATTCAAATTTAAATTAATTGATATGAGGCATTAAAACAGAAAAAAGTATAGCATATTAATAAAGACAATTAAATTTCACATTCTTTCTGTTGGTTTTATTTGGGGGAAGTAGTAGATACTTTGTAAAATCTCCCTCTTGTAGCACATACAAATACACATTTCTTGATTTATTTTAATCAGAAGAAATACTTCCATCTCAGAAATAACTCTGTGAACTGTCTCTAACATAGTACTATAAAGACAATACATCCAGATTTGCACAAAATTTCGTGGTGAACTTTACTATAAAAACTCAAACGTTTATAAACTGTTTTAAATTGGTTTTGTGATGTTTTGGTAAACTAGTCTAATAGTGACTTGTTGATTCTAAGGTAATAAGATTGTGATTTTTAGACGTGAAGCGAAATCGTTCTTATTACATCATGGTCCTGTTTAGGATATTGTTTAACTCATCATTGTCAAGTAAATTCAACCCAAGTATCTGCCATAAGTGCTGCTCTGTGGTTTCCAAAAGTGGCCTATTTTCCTTGAAGAGCAGGGAAAGAACAGGCAATCATCCTCTGGGATTTTGCTTTGGTTAGGAGCAAGCAGAAAATTCAGCTGCATTTGCTCTTCTCTCCATTTACTCTTCCTACACTCGGAAGCAAAAATAATCAGAGGTTGATACTTTCTACCTCTCAGCTTTCTACCTCTCAGAGGATTTTGGTGTCTATCCCATGCTTTCTTTGGGTCACTGGATAGGAACACCAAAGAGTGGGTAAGAGGAAAATTAGAAGGAGTACTCCAAGCGCAACCATACACCTAAATAGCATACTACTACTACATTAGTAAAGTTTCAAAGTATAAATTTAGTAGTCTTCAAAATGTTAACAACCATACCACAGATCTCAGCGAAGCTATAACATATCGTTTTATCCTCAGTTTCAACTCTTTAACCATCAAGGAACTAAACTGTATTAAAATTTCAAAACCCGTGATTGTAAGGAAAGGTTAATAATAAGCCTTTAGAACAAAAATATCACTCCAAAATTAAAAAAAAAAAAGAATTTAAGTCGCTAATCTTTTCTTAATGAGTTACTTATGATAAAAAGATTTTAAAAAGGTAGAAAAGCTATTAACCTCTAACACTAGAATTTAAGAATATATCAACTACAATTCGTCACAGAATTATGACTTAACTCCCAAGTTATCCACAATAAAAAGAAAACTACATAGCTCAGAAAGCAGCTTGATTGTCAGTAGTTATCAGTTTCAATCGTCTTTAACCCATGTGAATATTTAAAGACATGGTAGATGAAAAGGAATCACAATACTCTAACATTCATGGTAACAATTTCCATGAAAACCTTTAAAGAAATTCTGAACTATCACATTTAAAATTAGAACTCTATGAATAACCAAAGAGCTAAGGTGTTTTCTGTATCTCTCTGTTCTGTGTATTTCTAGCAATTTACAGAGAAGTGTAGCAGAAATATAAGTTTACTTTAGTTTTGAACATTAACTTGTTCACATGCCAGAAGCTATTATACCAAATACTTAAAAATGAGTTGTGCTAAGAAAAAAAAAACTACAAAAAGAACTTGAAAGAGATTTTCAATCATTGAGACAGATTCACAACCAAAAATTTCAGAAAGCAGTGGAAAAGTAGAATCAATTGTTTTACTTAATAAATGTCTCCATTTGAATATTAATATATTACCAAGTCTTAAGTCAGCTACTAGTAGCATTGTTTCCTCAGTAGTCATCACACAAAAGGTTCTGAATTTACAAGAAGTGAAAAACAAAACCAAACCTAATAGGAAAGACATTAGGGCCTGTTTTTATACCTTTGAGTTAATAATAAATGAAATTAGAACTAAACTTAATGAAGGCACTATTGTAAACAGCAATCCACACCACAGTCCCACAACCTAAAAAATAGATTTCCACTAAGAACTGAGAATTATGCTATGGCCCTTTAACAAAGTAAACTAAGCAACTGAAACATTACAAAGGAAACTGAATGATGATCTCCACACATGTATGTATCATGACATAATAAACTACTTGTCAGCAGTACCTTGAAATCTTCTAAACAGTAAAAGTACTAGTTTTTGAAAATTCCCACTTACCCACACTAAAGTTCAAAAATAGTCAAAACGTTTACCTAAATCAGTGGTTCGTAAAACTATAGAGTGTGCAGCAGAATAACCTGGTGCTTGTTATAACATATTGCTGGACCTCCAACCCCAGCGTTACTAATTCACTAGGGTTGGGGCAGGACCTTGTAGTATGCATTTCTAACAATTTCTCAGATAATGCTATAGCTACTGGTCCAGGGACCAACTGCTGAGAACCACTGGCCTAAATTATTAATGGTACATCAGCACAGCCCTAATCAAAAGTTTGGTCAAGATGCATGTAAACAAATAAGGATAGAATAATGCTTGGAGAGTGCCAATAAATTCACCCTGATTACATCAAAACATCTACATCTGCTTCGTGATCTTCTTCAGTCACTTTCAAGGACAGCACTTCTTCATTAAGGAAGAGCCCACTGAGCCTCTCCTTCCGGGCCTGCCTCTGCTCTTTCAGCTGCCTCTTGCGTAAGGCCTTCTGCTGTAACTTCCGCTGCTTGGATCGCTTCTGTCAAAAAACAATTTCTAAATCAGTAAAGTTCAGTTCCATTCCAGCATACCCACCCCAAAGTGTTTTATGGATCAAATTCTCTATTTATTTCTAAAAATTTTAGAGATATTAAAATTTCTCTGCGATACAATACTGTTTCCAATTACTCACTCACTGGCTTGAAAATGATGCTAAGACTATTTTATGTCTCTGATCAGTGACTCTTTCAATAAAGAAGAGATGAAACATGATTATTTGGACTAGCTATGGAATACTATTTCAGACTTTTTCAAAAATTAGATTAAGAACACTGCTGTCAGTGCAGAATGAACAGAGTCAACAATTCTGAATACAAATGTAGAGAACACTGCCAAAATCAATAATGCTTATGATTTTAAGGTACCCTTCATCTAAAAGCAATAGAAATTTTATGTCTGGGGGGGAAAAATCATGTGTTTTTCATATTAAGTAAATACCATCTTAAAAGTCTGCTGAAAACTCAGTGGATAACTCTATGGCTTATCACTGGTGAACTGATACCAAAAAGGAATGACCACAAACCTAGGGGAATCCCTTGGCAACAACAGAGCTGGCTATGTTTCTGCTACTTATGTAAGAACCAGGGAAGAATGATTATGTATCTTCCAATCACCACTAGATTCTGAAAGAGTCATAAGATTCTCTTATCAACCTTAAGTTAGCTCCACAGTATCACTGCAAGAAACTGAACACCCCCAGCTAAGCATCATATGTACACTTCCCACTTTATGCCCAATAATGTTTTACAGAAATTTTCAACTGTGAAAAGAGCAATTAGAGAAAGCATTATAATATTTAAAGAGTTTATAAGAAACGCAACATACATGAGAGACATACAGAACACTCTAGGTGCTAACAGACAATAACATCAGCGACATGGTGAGATCCACTCAATAGTGAGTTGCTGTCAATATAGCAATCTTGAGACTCACATATTATTTCCATCAATTTATCTTACTTCAGACACAAAAATCAGATAAAATTGAATATGATGTGACTGTAGGTCAAAATGTTACTACAAAGCCTTCATTCTAGAGGGCTGTGACCAACAGCAGACCATCCTGCTTGATCAATTAAAACCAAAACCCACAAAATCTAGACCACAGGATGTTTAACTCTTCAAGAAATTTATATGAAGACATATAGATGTTAGTATTGAAAGGCAAAGCTTTGTATTGATAAGACATTTTACTTTTGAATCCCGAATCCGCTCTGCTGCACTTGCAGACAGGTTGCTGTCACTGTGCGCTCGACTCATGTTGGCACTGGAGTTTGAAGCAGAGTTCCCAACACTGGACCCACTGCTGCTTGCAGAACTGACCATGCTGGCACTACTGCTGCTGGCACTGGCACTGGCACCACTCACTCCACTGGTGCTTGCGCAACTAAAGTTGCTTCTCTTCCACGCCTCTCTTGCAGGCCGTTGGCGAGGACTATGCTCCTTGATATAGTTTCTGACCTTGGGACACACAAACACTGGTTAGTGAGATACCTTGAGGTCTTACCTTGAAAATACTAGAGAAAAGAAAAATATTGTACTTAATTGAAAAAGTTACCCAAAATGCTACAACTTTACACAGGTGGATAATAAGGACAAAAGAAATGTTTAAATGTAGAAACAAGTACCAGAAGTAAGGACAATGCTCAAAATTCTGGAATATATTTACAGAGCAAGAGTTTAAAAGCATATAAAATGTAAGTAAAATAGAAGACTTACTAGCCTCCAGGATTTAGGATTATGAGAAAACAACATTAAGAAATGGAAACAAAAATGTCAAATTGATGAAATCCGGTATTTTTTCTTAAGGATTCCACTTAAGATGATTTAAGTAAGTTATTCATCATAGCTAAAATTAGGGTATATTTCCTAAATCTTAGCTAGGGGCCTATGGTACCTGAATTCAAACATTAGACATCTATATACCATTTATCATAATGAAAAATGAAGTGGGATGTAGAAAATGAGAGTGTGTTGAGAGAAATGCTGAAATGAGAAAAATTTCTCATCAATGATAATTGCCCCCAGCCCCCAAAAGTTGAACATAAGTATTCATATTTAGCTATGTACCAGAGAAAAGAGAGCAGTAAAGACTATATTTAGAAGATGCCAGAAATATGTATTTCGGAATAGCAGAAGGAAAACTTATTATGCTTTACCCTACCAAGGCTCATTTACTCCATTAGACTACTCTGATCCCACAATTCAGATGGTCACTTAAGTATAGCTCTTAGGCTAAGAATTTTGATTCTGTTAATCACCCTTTTGTAAGGTGAGTTAAAATAAATCCATACATTAGCATAACTATGCCCCCAGTGGTAAAATGGTGTTTCAAAACCTATGCAATTTAAAAAGTGGATTCTAGGTCCAGTACACATACTCCTAGAAAGGTGAGATGTACATAAAACCTCTTAAAACCACATGTTCTCAAATTTAACATTTTTTTCTAATACTGCATTTCACAGCAGAGGCTTTGACCTTGTCAACACCTTTACATAATTGTTCAAGCCTATGTTTCATGAAACAATAGTATTTTCAATAGCTGTATAGTCTGTATTTTCTTTACATACCTGTTTCAACTTTTCATCTGTGAGACAGTTAAGTTCAATTATAAACTCACTGTCTGTAGGGGAGATTTGAGCAGAAGGGTCAATTATTTTAATAATATCAAGTTGCTCCCGAAGACCCATCTCAGTACTGACTTTACGACTCAGATATTCAATATATTCCACCTATGTGATGAAAAAACAAGATGAATGCCAAAACCCCTAATGTTTTAGTATGTCATTAAAAATGTGTTTTAAATATCAGAAGCATTTACTATTACAATTGTTCCCTGCAAGAGTTAAAAGTTCAAATTCATATTTACTAAGCAATCTACAATTACCCAATAACTTTAAATATAAAATAAACTGTACTTTACATATTCTCCACACAAAAGCTTGTAGTTAACAATGCTGAGACCTTTACCTGTTCATCATTTGTCATCGCACTCCAAGGGAGTTCGTCTAAATTCCGGTGCTTATTTTTCTTTTTAGGAAGAAGGCAAGGTGAACTTGGAATACTGGGTATGACATCAGAAAGCACATCACTCCCACTGGCAATGTCACTGCCTGGTAACTTTATAAAAATGAGAGGAGGAGGTAGAGAGAGCAAAAATTTTAAAAATACACAACATAGTTTATAACCTTTTATACTGATTAAAAACTACTTTGGTAGAAGACTAATGACAAATATGCAATCAGAAGACACTAATTCTGATACACTTCTATTTTACACAAAGCAGCAACATCAATATACTCTTTGTATATAGTCTTTTATTCAACGAGAGATATCTTCCAAAAGCATAAAATCCTAATCAAGACATTATAAAACACAAACTTAAGACTCACTTGTAATTAAGCCTTTTGATTCATAATACAAATATACACTGGGACCTACACAGCACAATGAGTAAGCACTGATCTCCAGTTCAGGAGACCTGCATGATCTGACACACCTGGCTCTTTGCCAGACACTGTGCTAGACATACCGCTAACATAAAGACAAATAAATCATGATACCTATCTTCATGTCTATGTTAGCCTCAATCTCATTTAAAGTATGTTCTTACTATAAAGTAAAATACTGTAAAGATCAGAAGCATTATGAAAGAGAAATTAGAAAAAAAGAAAAGGGAACATACAAAGGAGAAAGGCAGGTCTCACAGATAATTTAATCAGTTTAAAGTGAGATGAACATAAAAAACGTATTATAACATTTTATTGCCTACTAAAAGCTAGTTAGGACAGATTTAAATTTCTAATAACTTTATGGAGGTACAGCCGCCACACAGAGACCTTCACATACTTAATATGTAAGACTGAATAGGTTTGGACTCATGCACATGCTTGTGCAACCAAAATCATATAATAAACATATCACCTCCATAATAGATTTCACTTTAAAGAAATGTGTCATCCACCAAAAAATAAAATATTTTCTCCTACAAGGAGAATATAACAGTTTCCCAAGATAATGCTTTCTTTTTTTTTTTTTTTTTTGAGACTAGGTCTTGCTATTTTTGCCCATGGAACTGCAGGTTCATGTTGCCCAGGGTACCACAGACACAAGCAATCCCCAGCCTCAGCTTCCCGGATAGCTGGGATTACAGGCATGTGCCACCACGCCCAGCTATTTTTTTGGAAGTAGGTCTTGCTACGGGCCACAGGAGGGACTCGAACCACGATCCCTAGTCCTGGCCACTTCATAGGCTGAAGCTTACAGGCACGAGCCACCGTGCCCAGTCAATGCTTTCATTTTTATAAGGTACAAAACATGACCCTTTTTGTTGTGCTATAGACTCTGTAATTATATCTGAACTCTGGATGATTACTAGGCTTTTGAAATTACAAAAAAAAGGTCCTCTAGTCATGAAGATGACTGCAATCACATGTATTTGGCCTCCTATTACACCCACAGTACTATATTAACAGATGGAAGAGATTCAAAGGGTGGATAAGCCATGGTCCTTACACAAGACTTAGGAAGATAATATAGCAGGAAGATATATAGTAACACAACATATAATCATAAACATATGAAAGCTAAGTTTGAGATGACCAGTCATCATCAATGAAAATAGCTTGCAGTGAAGTGAAATTGCAAAATTAAAAGTTAAGAGAACTATAGAGGAAAGGCACTGGAGAAGAAACAGATGAGTGAAGCCATAAAACTGGGATGGATCACAACACAAAGTAACTATGATGTTTAGAATTAAATTGTGTAAGTTGTTAGCTACAATTCTTAAGAACCACATTTTCACTCTGACAGTCACTAATGAATCCAAGTGCATCACTTTTAACAATCTATTACTTCCTTTTTTTAATTCTCAGTATCATTTTGTATTTTATATCCATCTTACAAAGATGGATATAAAGACTAGATGAGGATAAATGAAATCTCTTTGGAAACTCCAAATTCTCAGTATATTTTAACCCAAATCATCATAATTAAAATATGACTGCTACAACTGCAAGTGCTATTTTACAAAAACGATCAAATATATATTACTTCCTTTAAAATCGCATTAACACTGTCTGAGTTGTTCACCCGTGGCCCCAATGCTATCAATGTCATTAAAGAATGATTTTTGAATGCACACATGAAAGCCATCTCTTTTTCAGTCTTTAATATGAAAAAACAAAATGTTTTGCTATTTTCCCCTTGAAAGACTTCTAATCACATTACCACATTAAAGGTCTCCTTAGGATTTTCTAAAACAAAATAAGAGACTCATCAGATGAAAAGCTTCCTCTCATACTTCAAACTACTTTGATATATTAGAGAAAAGAACTCTCAAAATATGTATGCTCTCAAAATTTAAGAAAAACTTTCATGTAAGTCTTCTGTAACTATTTGCTAGGTACCACATTTTTATCTTCCAACTTGACTATGTGCCTTTAATTCTGGCTATATGTTTGTTGGGAGGGGGGAGCTGTAAAAAAAGGCAATTCATGGAGTTCTGATCACTTTATTCAGGGAGAAGTAAAAGGTTTCAAACAGACTACAAACCACTGCTCACTAGTCCTATGATGTGAAGGATAGTTTTGCTTCTTTGAGCTTCAGAGTCTTCAGTAAGTTGTGGTTCAGACCATTCACCTCAAATGTCTGAATACAGTTAAAACTTTAAATATTGCTGAAGATTTAAATGTGGTAACACAGCACATAGGTGACAATAAATCTATTTTTCTTTTCCAACATCTCATCATGGTTTTGGATCCTTGAAAAAGGTTAACACTAGCCCTCAGAGAATGCCTTATGCTGCTCAAGTGACTGGGTTAAGTCTCAACACAAAGTAGTATCTCAGAATGACAGAGAGGAGGAATGGAAAAGGCACTCAGGTTAAGGAGAATAATAAAACCATATATTAAAAAATACACAATGGGGTGAAGGACACCAATATAATTAAAACAGAAAAACAATGTAAAGGGATTTAAAAGTTCAACAGAAGAACCAAAAGTTGATGTATGAAATGTAGCAGCAGGCCAATAACATTTTTCTTAGAAGTAACTTGATGAAACCAATGTCAGGGGAAGATGAGTTAAAAGGACAAGAAGGGGACAAAATCAAGGGATAAAAGAGAGAAATTAGACAGGAAACTTTAGTGTGACTGACCTGGACAAGGTAAAAATGGAAAGAAATGGATACAGAAAGCTAAGTTTTTAACTGAAAAATAATTTACAAGGTTGCTTGGTAACAAAGAGGACAAGTAAATTAGTCAACCATAAGTTAAGAACAGAAGAAAACTGGTGTTATTTCACTATCATACATACAACCCATATAAGTTGATATACTTACAGGCCTCAATTTTCACAGCAAGACTTGAAGCAATGTTACAGATTTTCTAGTCCCAAACTTTATTTTAAAAATCATAAAAAAATTATGCTCAGGGATAGTCATACATCTAGTGACAGTATCCAAAGCAGGGCACAAGTCCAGTGCTTTCAACTATGCCAGGCCATCTTGCATTACAGCAAGTTTGGAATGCGAGAACAATGCATCTTGGGATATGGAGAGAAGCAAGTATGAGCATTCTTTTAAATAACAAGTCATTTTCAACTACACATTAAGACAGGTCACAAAGCAGTCTATTCTTCCCTTTGGAAACCTAATTGGAAGTTGCAGTACCAACCTTGGACTTAACATCAGTTAATACATTAACATTAAATAACAAATTCTTTCAAGTGGAAATGTCAAGTAGTCACTACTGGAGATATGAGATCAGAGCAGCAAATGTACAGTAAAATTAATTGCATGACTTCCTATATATTTATCAGGCCAGAAATTTTCCATTTTACAACTGATGATGTATTTCAGGATAAAAACATTTAATAGCTCTCATCTATATTTGTTATAGGCAACACTATTTGGTAGACTTTTAATCAGTAACTGACATGGGGGAAGAATTAAATCAAACCTCTGCTATATTTTCTGCAGTATGCAGCAAAATTTTATGAGTAAGCTCATTTCTGTAACAACTGACATGTAATTTCAGATTGTTCCTCCAGGTTTCAAATGTGACAGCTGAATTACTCACTCCTTAAATTTTCTATGCTTTCCTGCTCAACAATAAAATAATCTCAAGCGCTAAAACTAGTCAAATATATCCTTAAAAATAAAAGGACTGCAAAGCAAAAAAAAAAAAAGGGGGGGGGTGGCAAAACAAAATGTCCTGATGCTACTTCAAGTGCTAAAGTGTTATTTCATTCTAAGATTAAAATCTTACCTTATCAAGTAGTTAGTAGTTCTCTCCCCAGAGAATCTATGCATTATTTATAGTTACTTTAAACATAACTGAAACATCTTTTAAAGTTTAAACAATTTTTAATCATAACAGGGGCAATACAAATTTTTCAACTACAGTAAACCATTTTGGATCTGTATTAAGTCTAACACATAATTTGTAATTATCTTCTTGGATAATTTATTGCTCATCATCATGAGGTCTGCTAAAGACAAGAGAGCATTTTAAACCTTTTAGCATATTTAAATAGCAAATATCCATGGTAACAGAGTACCCACACTCCAATTTCGCAACTGGGAAAACACATTACTAAGGCAGGCCTGATTTTTGTTCTAGAACTGTAGTGAGTCATTCACATTAATAGTGAGTGGTTAGGGATAGTTTTCTACTCTTAACCACTCATGAAATGAGTGAAGAGTCAGCAATTAGGATTAAATTAAAATACCTGTCATCTTGAAACATTGTGGATGACAAGAATTCTAAATAAGCTACATGAAATAAGCAGGAAAAATATTCCTCAAAATTATCAGAACTCAACTGAATATACCTCATTAAGAATCCTTGTAGTATGATATTAAATACAACATGTACACTTGAAATAAAAAGCAGCACAGAACAAAAAGGTATGAACACACAGGTGCTCACTGCTGTATTACCTAGACTAGAAAAAAAACTGAAACAAATGTAAACATGGGCACAATAAATATGGCCTCACAAGTTCAGGCATATCCAGTATCAGCAATATTATGTTGTCATTAAAGTTACTATGAAGATAATAAAAAATTCTTTATTAAATGCAAAAGTTCTATGACAGTATTTTATCCAGAAGGGAACACACCTAATTCATTCTATAAAGCCAAGGTCATACACAGATATGACAAGAAAACTACAGACCAATATCCTAAATTACAGATAGAAAAATTTGCATCAAAATACTAGCAAACCAAATTCAGTGGCATATTATTTTTTTAATATATACTATGAACAACTAGGATTTATTCCAGGAACACAAAGGTATACCTTTGCATTCAACTGCCATAGTATACCGTATTACAGAATGAAAGGAAGAAACTGGATCATCATTTCAACAGATACAAAGTATCTGACAAAATCTAATACCCTTTCAGATAAAAACACCGAACAAAGGAGAGATAGAAAGGGAGTTCCTCAATATGATAAAGGGCATTAAAAAAAAAAACACCTACAGCTGACATTAACGCTTAACTCTATAAGGAAGAACTGCCCTAAGATTAGGAAAGACAAGAATACCTTATTTTGCCACTTCAACAATGTACTGCAGATTTAGCCAGAACAATTAAGCGAACAAAAAGAAAAAAGCTATCCATGTTGGAAAACTATATTCATATTTGGCATGATCTTAAATGTAGAAAACCTGAAAGACTCCATACAGAAAATTATATATATATACATATATATAATATATATATATTAAAGAGGTTTTTTTTTGAGACTAAATCTCGCTATGTTGCCCAGGGTAGTCCCGATCCTGCGGACTCAAGTTATCCCCAGCCTCAGCCTCCCAGTAACTGGGATTACAGGTGCCTGCCACAGCACCCGGCTGCTTTTTTCGAGACCAGGTCTTGCTATATATTGCTAGGGTAGTCTCAAACCCATGAAAGGAAAGAGAGAGAGAAAGTAAAGTTAACAAGTGAGTTCAGCAAAGTTGCAGGATATAAAATCAACATACCAAAATCATCTGTATTTCTGTAAGTTCACATGACCAATCTGATGATAGAATTAAGAAAATAATTCCCTTTGCAACACAGCATCAGAAGAATGAACACTTAGAATGAACTGACCAAGGAAGTAATAAAACACTTAGAATGAACTGGACACTGAAAATGTAAAAACATTAGTGAAAGAAATTAAGACCTAAATACATTCCATCCATGTTCATGTGTTGAAATATTTAATATTAAGATGATGATACTACTTAAGTCAATTTACAGATACAAGATACAGTATACAATCACTACCAAAATTCTAACTGCACTTTTCTGCAGAAATGAACAACCTGATCTTAAAGTTCATATGGAACTGCAAAGTAGACCCCAAGTAGCCAAAACAATCTTAACAAAAAACAAAATGGTAGAATTAATACTTCCTGATTTCAAGTCTTAGGACAAAGCTGGAGCAATTTTAAGTGTGCTACTGACATAATGATAGACATACATCAGTAGAATAGAACTGAGTCTAGAACTAGATCTATACAACTGTCCAACTCATTCTCAACCAACGGTGGAAAGAACACTTGATGAGCAAAGAACAGTCTTCCAACAAACGGTGATAGGTCAATAGATATTTAACAAGTAAAAAATGAATCTGGATTCTATCTTGCATCATATACAGAAAGTAATTCAAAATAGATCAAATATCTAAATGTAAGAATTGAAACTTTGAGAAAATAGGTGAAAATCTGCAGGATTTGGATTAAACAACTAATTTTAAAAGCATGATATTATGAGCAGAGCATTTAAAGGAAAAAGAAACCATTAAAATTAAAAACGTGTGTACCAAAATACACTGGCAAACAGGCTATCAAGTGAAAAGACAACCCACAGAATGAGAAACATTTCTGCAAATCATGTATCTGATATAGATCTAGTAATATATATATGAAGAAATCTTAGAATCAGCAATAAAAGACAAATTATACAATTTAAACATGAACAAAGGACTTGAATACATGACCAAATATGACACAAATGATCAATAAACACATGAAAAGATGTTCAACATCGTTAGTCCTTAGGGAAATGCAAATGAAGGCAGTGAGTGAATTACCATTTATGCAAAATAGGATGGCCATAATGAAAAAAGACAATAGCAAGTGTTGACAAGAATGCAGAGAAATTGAAACTCAAAATATATTTCTGGTGGATTTGTAAAATGGCAAACAGCCACTTGGGAAACATTTTGGAGGGTTCTCACAAAGATAATATAAAGTTATCACCTGATCCATCAATTCCACTTCTAAGTGCATACCTAAGAGTATTTTTAAAATGCACCTATATAAAAACTTGTACCTCAATATTAAAGCAGCATTATTCATAATAGTCCCAAAGTAGAAACAATCCAAAAGCCTATCAGCTGGTAAAAGGATAAATAATACAATGGAATCTTCAGCCATACAAAGGAATTGCAATGGACTGAATGTTTGCATTCTCCCATCCCAAATCCATTCTCTTGAGGTCCTAATTTCCAATGTGCTATTTGATGGGACCTCTGGAGGCAAGTAGGAGACGTTGGTGCCCTCATGATGGGATCAGTGACCTCTAAGTAGGTAAGGAGACCAAAACGCTCTCTCCCCTCCATTTGATGTGTATATACAGCAAAAGTCAGCTATCTGCAAACAGGAAGGGGCCCCTCACTAGAAACTAACCATGATGACATTCTACTGTGTGAAATAAATGTTTGCTGTTTAAGTCACCCAATCTATGGCATTTACTATAGCAACTAGAGTTGACTAAAAATGAAGTAGCATCACATGGTGTAACATGAACGAACTTTGAAAACTCTACACCTAGTAAAAGAAGGCAGACATAAAGGGCCATGATTATGAGTCCATTAATATGAAATGTTCAGATAGGCAAATCCAGAGAAAGTAGATTAGTGGTTGGCAGGTAATGAGGACAGGGAACTGAAACTATCTGCTAAGAGGTATTGCTATATTTTTTGAGGTGATGGAAATATGGTCCAAATACACAGTGGTAATAATCCCACACATTGTGAATATATTAATCGCTTACAGTGAAAATTCTCTATGATTAGAATGGCGAGTTTTATCTCAATTTCTTAAGTCAAAAATTATTTTTATCAAAATCATATTTACAACTACATATGAAATTCATATTTGAAATAATAACAAATGCAAATGTAAAAAGAGGGGCAGTGAATTAAATTTATTCCCCTTTGAAAACTCAATTTTCAGTATAGCATTATTTATAACAAGAAAAAAATGAAATTATGTAAATATACATTATTAAGGGAAGTAAGTAAATAAATTATGATGTGACTATCAGAAAGAATATGAGATATGTTAGTTGAAAAAAGCAAAAGGTCAGTCACTGAAGTATGGATCCCAATTTTGTGTTTTAATACTCTGCAAACATACTTGTATCTGCACAGTGGAGTGGAACTTAGAGACTTTTTGTCATTCTGTATTATTTAAGTACTTCATAAAAATTATTTGATTCCTCTTTTCAAATGTAACTTCAAGTAATTAGAAGACTTTCAATCATAGTAGGCAGTCTAATATCTGTTGAATACCTGTTTGTGAGGAAAGCTTCCTAAATAAATGCTGTTTTTTACAATCAAAATGGTTACTGCCATAACATAATCTGCATTTCCAGATAGATCGCACCCATCACAAGGCAGCATTGCCAAACAATTTTCCTCATAGTCATTTTACAGTTTATAGTGTCACAAGAAGAAAAATCACTGTCTGGCAAAAAATATCACTACATACAAAGAGAAAATAAATGGGAATTTATTTTTTACTTCAGAAAAGAGGACTAAAAATTATGCTATTTACGACGATAGTGGTTGGTGGCCCTAGACAGCAGTAATATGACTCTGATGTACAGATACTGTGCTTATAAGGTAACAAAGGTTCTTTATTATAATGTAAGAAGAATATATCTGCTTGGAAACACGCATATAAAGGTACTGATGATATATAATGAAAGGAACATTATAAAGAACTAAGTTACACGAAAATCTACGAAACAATATATATAGCATCAGAAGTTTAAAAGGTACATCAGCAAAAATATCCCTTATAATTTCAAAATGCCAAAACAATTCTTATTTCATCTAATTCTTTTTGTTTGTTTGCAGTGGTTTCTTATTTTAAAAAAAATCAAATAATTCATTTAAATATAAATCTCACATCTTTGTAAATCCTGGGATTCACCCCCCCCCTCCCTGGACTGCTAGGGTTAGATAAACACCAGAGGTATATAGTCTGAGGTAGAGATGAAAATACCAAAACAGAAATTCATATTTCCGTACTTTTGCAAAGATGGCAATTTAAGGGAAATTAAAAAAAACCTACCTGCCATTCAAACTCGCTATCTGACCAATCCCAGTATGTGCTAATGGAAGAAGAGACATCACTGCAGACACTCCCTTCAGGGAATAAATCAAAAGAAGTGAAGTCCTGATCATCTAATAGGGAATAGCAATCATCTTGATCTCCAACAGAAACTGATGAAAACAGCTCCTCACTGCATTCTGAGCTGGCAACACTTGTTCCACAAGAAGTTAAGTTCCACCTTAAAAATAAGAAATCACAAAAGAAATCACAGCAGGAACTACAGAATCCACACAATTTAAAATATTAATGAGACATACTTATTATGACTTTTATAAGGAATGTTACTATAGTTTCAGGTATGAAAGTTACAGTGATTATTTTAAAGTGTCCTTATCTTTTAAGGATAAATACTAAAATATTATGAATGAAATGCCTGGGATTTGTCCCAAAATAATAAGGAAGGGGTTGAAGAATGAAAAGGGATATAAATAACACATGTTGCCATATGTGAGTAATTGCTGAAGCTGGGCATATGAGGTTCATCTCACTACACTATTCTCTCTGTTTTCCAATCTGGCTGAAATTTTAAGGAAAACTGCATCAAAGTTAGCTGTAAAGTAAAATCTTCATTCATAAAAATATATAACACAGAGTTGAATTCAAATGCTTGCTCTATCACTTGCCTGCTGTTACCCATGCTCTCCAAGTCTGTCTTCAACTTCAAAACATGGTTACCATAAAGACTACATAAGAACACATAGAGAACATGTAGCAGACATGAAAAATATTGTTATTACTACTACTACTTCTATTATTATTTATTATTATTATTATTGAACAGGGTAGTCATTGCAGGGCAGAGAAAAGCACCAAAGAGTACACAAGTACAAATTCAAGTGTTTCTCATAGTTAAAAAGCTTTTCCATACCAATGCTGTATCTATCAGTTTAAAGATGTTAAAGAAAGCAGTGATGGAGATTAAAACAGTCAATATGTCCATTACCCACTAATAAATAAACCATAATATTTTGGTACTTTTTTACATGCATATTTATCTTTTACAGAATCAGTATCTTGTATACATATATCTTAGTATCCTGTTTTTTTTCCCACTTAACATATACAGAACATTACCCTAAGTATATTACTTGAAAACATTTTAATTAATGTTTATATAATAAATACTCCACAGACAGTCCAAAATATGTAAGTTATATCATATTTTATTTAGCTTTACCTTTTCAATAACAGATACGTAGGTTGTTTCCAAATTGTTTTGGTATTTCAAATACTATTGATATGAACCTTTTTGTTTATAATTATTTCTCCAAATATTTATTTCCTCAGAAAAGATTGTTTGAAAGGAATTGGAGTCAAAGACTGAAAACACTTCTGAGGTTGACAGTATAGTTAAATACCTTTCTGAAAGGCTGCATCAATTTACACTCTCCAAAGCATTTTTCAAAAACACTCATTCACTTTGCCACAATATTAACAGCACTGGAATGGCCATTAAAAATTTAGCTAGTAGGAGAATTTTATATCAATTTTTCTTTCTGTGATTGCTGTTTAGATGGAAATTTAAAATATTTAGTAAGTATTTCGCTATAGTATTTTTCTATGTGTTAATGTTCTCCTTGATTTTGTAAGGGCTCTTTATGTATTAAGGATAATAACATTTTGTCTGTCTGCCGTATTTGTTACAGGGTTATATGGCTTTTTTTGGTGTGAGGCATTGAAACCTACAAGTCTATTTTCTTCTGTAAATTTCCATTAACTTTATAATATTGAGAGTCTTTGTTGTTTAGCAGTACCCTAGGCACTTAATCCTCAAAATAATTATTTAATACTTTTAATACTAATAATGTACTGCAATAATAACTTCCTGAAGAAAGAGCCTGTTATTTACCTAATATTAGATTGTTTCTTGTCTTTCATTAAATCCAGTGTTTTTTTTCCAGAATTGTGTATTTCATTTTTTAACTTCCTTCCTTCACCTATTAAGTTGTTTCTCATCCCTTCATTAAATCCAGTTTTTTTTCTTGAATGATATATTTCATTTATTGACTACTTTCTTTTACCTATTATTTTTCTCTCATCATTAAATTCAGTTTTTTCTTGAATTACGTATTTCATTTTTTAATTTGCACCCCACCTCCTTATTTTGTATGGCTAGTCAATTCTGAAGGTCCTGACACTTAAAAAAATTGGGCAACCTGAAAATTTTATGGCACTTTTTTGAGCTAAAGGAAGAAAATTTTAAAGCACCAAAACACACAGACACACATACTCTAAACTATTACAGCTCAGTAAAGATAAAAGCAGATGTGAATAATCTTTTATAAATAGGTAAAAATCTAAGCTTCAACTAAGAATCCTAGAATACCATGTAATAATCCCTAGTTTCATCACATACTTCCTGCATAGGAGGGAGTGTTAAAAAACTAATTTTAAAAAAGCCAATAAACCTAGTAGCAGTAAGCAAACTGCCCAGATCACACTAGCTGTAATGGTAATCACAAGCTCGGTCCTGACACACAAAAAAATTGTATTGCTATTGTGTCCTGGGTAAACAATTATTGTTTGTTTTCAAATTATGTGAATTTTATCAACCTCTATCAATTAATTTATTCATAAACATACGGTATCTTCTGTGCCAAGTCCTGCGTTATATGTTAGGAAAAACTGCTAAGATAGCTGCTTTGAATGAGAATTTTTCAATATGCACAATCTCTGCAGAAATTTGTCTCCCACCACATTTTTCCTAAAACAAAACAAAAGAGAAACTATGTCATACTTAATAACCTAATGATTAAGGTCACTGACAATGGAGTCAGGTATTTGCTTGGTTTTGTGCTCTTACTTTAAGGTAAATGTTTCCCTATGTTCAAGAGCTATGATTATATAACAGAGTTCTGGGAGTTGCAAAGCTTTTGCTAAGCTTTTTAATTAACAGTGGCAAGTAAACTGGGCTCATACTTGAAACAAGTCATTTGCAAAATATAAAAACAGTACATTTTACTATTAAAGGTGTTAACAATTCTAATTTGAAGACACTATTGTATGTTAAACCAATGTGAATAAAAATGAAACACCCACTGCTAGTAGGAATGTTAAATCGGTATTATTTTTTCTAAAAAGCAATATGACAGTGTGCATATATACATACATACATACATGTACACATACATATATATGTATATATATGTACAGAAAGAGCTTTAACAAGGTTCATGCCTTTGAACTCAGTAACTACTCTTCTAGGCATATACTCCCTTCCCCAAATAGAAATTTGGAAAAAATATGTCTCTGTAAACTAGTTCTGATAGTAAAAAAAAAGGGGAGGAGGGAATGCCACAAAACACAGGGAATAAAAAACACAGGGAATAATTACAAAATATATCTGAATACTGGCATTTTCATAATCATTTGAAGTATTATTTTCAGACTGGATCCTGAAAAGGAGAATGCTTACAATGCATATAACCTGGTCACAAATTTTATATATACCTGACCCTGCCTTGATGTTTAAAAACTATCTATGTAAATAGAACATTAAAAGTAGTAACATCACAATGTTGACAGATGTTATCTTTAGGGGAAACAAATCAAAAGTGGTCTTAAAGTTTTGTATATACCCACAATTCTCTAAGTTTTTATAATGAAGTATGATTCTTCTTGAGACTTTTTTGTTGGATTTTTACAAGCCAATTGTGTGTGTGCTTAGCACTGAATGATTTAAATTTACAAAGTCCTTATATCTTATTCCACTAAGGAAAAGCTACTACCTAACACTAAGATCCTAGCTATAACCAAAAAATTACTCACTAAGAAGAATTTATCCCTATCTTAAAAGAAAAATGCGAAAAGAATGCCAATGAAATGGGGTTTAACTCAGTCATGAGGCTTGCTGTGCAAATTAAAAAAAAAAAAAAGTAATGCCAATAATACTTATCACTTCAGCAAAAAAAAACAAAAAAACAAAAAAACAAAAAACAGAACACGATGGTTTCCAATGGTATCTTGTCAAAATTAAGAAAAGTACACATGTGTACCACATACACATTCTTCTGCAGCCTTTGCTTTCAGGTGAACGTAACCATTTACCTCTCAGGATGAGAATCCAGTCAGGGTGCTGTGGAATAAGTCCCACTATAAAGGTGATGAAAGTAATTCTAAATCACTGCAGTGCATTAATTTTTGGGGGGACAGCCTCTTATCATCAGTTGTATTCATCACTGACTCCCAGCCACAGTCCCCATACAAGTCTCCCTGATTTATTATACCCAAGGCCCCAAATAAGAGTAAAACCTCCTTACCCTACTCACTGAAATCTCCATGGTCCTCCGAGTGATCTCATTATCTTGGGGTCATTACCCACCCACCCATCTCTCTGACCTGCTCTATAATCTTAAAGATAAAAACACTTCATTTCATTTCTAAGGCTAATTCTTCTACTGCCCAATGGAAGTTTATCCCATCCCATATACTGTCATTCCATCCATTCCTGTAGTTTCAATTTTTCCCCTTTTATGTGGGCTGCTTTTAATGAACTAAAATCTCAATTGCTGAAAGAGAAAAACCAAACAAAGTAAAAAAACAAATGAAGAAATCTTTACTTTCCCCCCAATTACCATATTTCTAGCCCTTCTTTTCCCTGCTAAATTTGTTGAAGCTTCTTCCACTCTCAACTTTGTACCCCACAATTTCACTTCTATCAGGCTACTGGTATTTCTGTTCTGAGTACCCCCAGTTTACAGTTCTAGCCTGGCTAGTTTGCCAAAGCTTGACCCTCATGCTCTATTTGTCTCAACAAGTCCCCACCCAAAATTCTTCCTGTGTATAATACCTATACAAACCAAAACCAAACCTGGTTCTCCTACTTGCAACTCACAGCTCTTCTATAACTGGAGGACAGGAAAAGTGGGGGTGCTAATAAAGCCACCATGATCTTAAGGTTTTTCTGGTTAATGATGACTGAAACTGGGATTCTACAATCACATAAGAACTGATTTATAAAACAGTTCATTTTGCATCCTGTCAACTGGGTGTGCAAAAGTGGGGCACTGTCCTCCCACACACTTTCCACAATTGTTCAGTGTCAATGATGAATTCCTGAAAGATGGAGAGAAGATTGAGTAGTTCATATTAACCTGCTGCATTTCATAATTACAAGACCTACCAATATCATTATAATCTTTTCAATTTAACATTCTTTCTTGATGATGGTAGAAGTTGTAGTGGGCAAGTGCTAAAAGAAATCCCACAATTCCATCAGAGACATCTTGTCCCCCAACCAAACAAAAAAGGTTTTAACACTAAACACATTCACATTTCAATCTAAAATAATGGATTTTTTTTTTTGGCTTACTGAAGTTAATTCTCAAAAAATTTCAGGCAAATACAACTCAGTCAGAAAATCCTAAAAGCTACTTCTCTAGTAAAGTGTAATTCTCAGGAAATTGGCTGTGTTTACTTTAGTTTACATACATGTATTTTATTTTCCACTGAATTCAGACCCCTGATATACAATCCAAGTCACAGGCAACTCAGGTAAGCACTACCAACATTCAACCTTATGTATTACAAATAATAGTGCATCACTTTCTTAGTAAATGAAAATTTCAAATATAGCTCAGAGTTCAATAAATGGGCGGGCACAAAACTGTCATCATAAGACCCCTATAAATGTCATTACAGGTTTCCGGGGCTATGTGAAAGTGGAACACTCCTTTCTGATTTGGTAGGTTATTTCTGGGGTCTCAGAATGACATTATCATTAATTTGTATGTGATAATTTTTGAGTATTCCCAGATACCCCCAAAGTAATCTACCAAGTGATATCAAATAGGAATGCTCTACTTTCAGAAAGCAAGGAAAACCTTTACTGAAACCACCTTCGAAGTTTTAACAGACAACAACAAAATTAAGGAAAATCAAGTACCCACTGACAAGCAATTTACTTTCAGTTATCTTTGTTTTTTGATGACTAAGCCCTCAGCTGTTCAAGTCTGACTTTTGCATTATTACTTGAATGGGAGAATGATGTGAAATGGAAGAGGAAAAGAATGACACATGGAACCCCCAAAACTAAACTTTACCCATATACTTATTAATCCAGCTGTTTGCTTCTCACTGAAAATAAATGGCCGGAAGCACATGGTCCTCTCAAATGCCATCTTGAGGAAGGATAAGAAGGCAGAACATTCCAGGAGAAGGTTTAAAAAGCAAATTAGCCCAAAATATAAACATTATCTGTTATAAGTACTGCTAATTCAGCTAAAAGGGTATGGAAAAGGATACACTACAAGTCCTACTGCCATTCCAAGTCTTCTGAAAAACTGAGTAGGACAGTGATGTTTTAAAAAAAATAACCACTATCTAGGATAACAGAAACCTGTGACTGAACAGGAACCTCCCCCTCTATTTCCACTGCTCTTTTAGGGTAAACAACCTTGACTTTACCACAGTCTAAGAAAAGGTGTGGAAAAACACAAAGGGTAAAAAAGGGATAGAGGAGAAAGGGAAAACAAAGTACAAAAAAATAGTTCTCCTTGTTTCTATTCCCATCACTCCCACCTGTTTTGGCAGGGAGTAGGTCAAACCTGTGCCCTCCATCACCCTACTCCACCACTGGAGTGGGCAAATTCTGAGTAAGTTTAATTTGCTTCACGGGTACAAAAAGTGTTATTTTACACTATTTGCCAATGCAAACAACCCTAGACATATCATAGATATGTTATATTCATGCTACAGTCACATCATGGGTTAAAAAGGCTTCTGTTAGTATCTAAGAAGCTATAAGGACCATTTACAATCTAGGAGCCATTAGTTCTGTTCCAAGTTTCCTCACATTTGAAAGCAGTGGTCTTGCCTAACTACGTTTTATAACATTGAACTCAGTTCTTTCACTCTGGGCCTTGGTTTCCTTTATGCAATGAAGACAATCCCATACAATCCTAACAAGTATGTATACAGCCACTTCCTTTTCAAAGGTGTTACACGGATGTTCTGTGTCATACACCCTGCTTCCATATTATAACTTCCCTACAGATAAGAGCTTTTATATATTCTTTATACCTAATGGCAGCTCAGTAAAGCAGTACTTATTAAGAGGTGGGAGGGAGACGTGGAAAGAGTAGTTCCTGCTCATATTGTAAACTTGTATGAGATAGCAGAACTAGACTCTTGAATTCATCTCTAGTATTTCCCATAAACTGAACCTTTCCTTGTTCTACACACACACGCCCAGGCCTCTGAAGATTCCACCTATATTAAAGATTGGAGCTATGTGTCAAACATCTTCAAGTCTCCCAAATGTGGTGTAACATGTGCTTGCACAAGATAATTCTCCAAAACACTCTACCTTCTAATAAAACCAGATAGAGGATGCACCCTTTGAATAAATTTGTATAAGAAAGTCCATCTGAAACCTTGCTCCATCCCTCCAGGTTTGTTTAACTTTAGATGTTTCAGCAGAGCCTAACGGGTGAAGGCAAAAGGGCTCCTACAGGGCCAGGCACGGTGGCTCGTGCCTGTAAACTTCAGCCTATGAAGCGGCCAGGGCTAGAGATCGAGGTTCGAGGCCCGTAGCGAGACCTACCCTAGTTCCCCCCCCCCCAAAAAAAAAACAGCTGGGCGTGGTGGCGCGCACCTGTAATCCCAGCTACCTGGGAAGATGAAGCTGGGGATTGCTTGAGTCTGCAGTACCCCGGGCAACGAGAGCCTGCGGTTCCATGGGCAAAAATAGCGAGACCTAGTCTCAAAAAAAAAGGGGGGGTCTCTTATAAAGGAGGAGGAAAATTAACCAAAATTATCTGATTTCCTAAAGCGACACTAAAAAATGAGGGGTGGGGATAAAGGAGAGACAGCACTCGAGACATTAAAAATTGAGGAGAAAAGAAATATATTCGTTCTCCAAAAGCCATCTTTCAAAATCTTCACGGATTGGTTTGGAGTCATCCGAAATCCACTCTCAAGAATTACCGGAAGTGGAAGGGGTTAAACTTTTGAGGGTGGATAGAAACCGAGGTTGGGGGGGGTACATTTATAAATCAAAGGTGGGGGTGCAGGAATTCGCGGGTCACAGATGGGGGCGGGAGAAGAGGGGATGACCGCTGGGATCAGAGGATGAATAGTGGGAGGGGTGGGAAAAGGCAGTGTAAAATGCCAGCCACAAGGAAAATCGGAGGGCAAGGGTGAAAACTGGGAGGGGGGATAGGAGAAGCACCCGGGAAGGCGAACTGGTCAGAGAAAGGCGGGGAAGGGGGCGAATGGAAGGCCAGACCCCGGGCACTGGGCCTGGCTCGAGGTCGATCAGGGGTTCTCGAGTTCGAGGCGTGGGTGTGGGCGATCGGCCCCCGCCCTCGGCCGGGCTTCGTACCTGTTGGTGTGGAAGCGGTGAAGTGGGTCGGTGCGATGGCAGGACGACAGCTGGCAGCCGAAGTCGCTGATGTCCAGGCAGCCCGGCTCCTCGCTCAGGCAGGTGCCCACCCCGCGAGGGGGGCCCAGCAGCGGAAAGGGCTCCTCGGGGGTTAGAAACTTTTCGTACGAAGTGGTGGCCGACGCCTCATCGGACATGGCTGCAGAGGGCCCGGCGAGGGCTCCCGCTCAAGTCCGGAGCTGCTCCCGCGCCCTCCCCTGCCCCCACTCTAACCTGTCAGCCGGGGCCGCCGCCGCAACCGTCAGTGCCCACCGCAGCTCCCAGGCCGGCTAAGCGCCAGAGCCCGCCGCGGCCCCGGGAGTGCCGGGCGGCGCACGAGGCTGTTTCAGGCCACCGTGGCCAGCCGGCTACCCCGTCCGTGCCTCCGTCGTCGCCGCCGCCGCCCGGCCCTGCCCAGTCAGCGCCGTGCCGCCGCCCGGCCCGCCCCGCCCACTGCGCCGGCCGCTCGCGACTGCAGCAGTCCGCCGGGCGCCCGCCTGGAGGGGCTGGGAGGCGGGAAAGCCGCTCCCTGCGTCCCCTGGCGGCGCGGAGGAGGAACTGAGCCTCCGGCCGCCGCAGCCCGCTGCAGCCCGCCGCAGCCCGCCGCAGCCCGCCCCGCCCTCGCCGCGGCGAATCCCAGGTTGGGGCGCTGACTGGGCCCAATCTCCTCCTACGCTTTCTCTCCGGTAGCTGATGACTCAGCGGCCGCGGCAGCCCTGGGAAAAGGGACTTGGTCAAGGAGACAAGCTGCGTGTGTGTGAAAAAGAATCTAAACGTCCCGGTTCCCAGAACCCTGGCTCATCCTGTCCAATTGACCAAGTAGTTAGTGAGCGCCTTCGGGGTGTAGGCCCAGTACAGCGCAATGAGCTGTGGGAGAAATGAGCCAAAAATAGTCCTGGCTTTGGCCTTGATCATCTAACCCTGAAATCCAGCTTCTGTCCCCAGGGTACCCAAGCTGTTGAACATGCCGTGCTTTTTGCTCTCCCTTGTATTCTGCGTTCTGCTTGGGACACCCAGCCCTGCCCTTTCTGCCCTACTAGTCCTACAAGCCCAGCTGAAACTTTGGGGCCTCTGTGAAGGATTCCCTGACTCCCCAACAAAATGGAGGGCTTCCTTGGAGTTATTTCTCTTACACTACTGGTGGGAATGTATACTGATTCAGCCACTATGGAAAACTGTGTGGCAGCTCCTCAGAACACTAAAAATGAACCTACTATATGATCCAGCAATTTCATTTCTAAGTTCATGCTAATTTGAAAGGAAATCTGCACTCCTATGTTTATTGCAGCACTATTTACAATAGCCAAGATATGGATAAGACCCAAATGCTCCGAAATAGATGAATGAATAAAAAACTATGATTTATTTGCACACTGCAATATAACTAAGTGATCAAAAAAGACAGACTCATGTCATTTGTAGTGACAAGGATTGTGCTGGAAGGGATAATGCTCGCTGGAATTAGGAAAAAGATAAATACTACTGAATGGTCTCACTTAATGGTCTTACTTAAGTAGATAAATACTACTGAATGGCTTCTTAATATATTAATATGTGGAATATTAAGAAGCCAAACAAAAGGTCAAAAAATGTCAAAACCAGCAAGGTGATCCTAGAACTGAAGCACACAGCAAAAGCTGAGGGAGGGGAGATAAAATGGGGAAAATGAACACAAGGCAATATGGTGACGCTCACAGGTGATAGGGTGGTAAGTGAACTCTGGGAACTATAACAATGTAAGAAAAAAATAAAATAAAAACAGGGCTTTCTGCCTGTGCTCCCGTAGAAAATATATTAGGGTGCTCTACTTGTGCAATTTAAATCTACTTAGTTGGTGTCACATACTGTTCTTTCTTCCTGTCCCTTCTCTGTATGTTTTAGACAAGTACTTCTAGATTATAGGTAAATGGCAGTTTTTAAAATATTCAGAGGAAAACTCAAGACCGCACATTTATTTTGCCAAATAAAGACATTTTTAAAGCTACCTGTAACTTTCATAAAAGAAAGCATGTTTCATGTAAAAGAAAAGGAACAACTCTCCACAAAATTAATATATTTAGATTTATAGAAAAACTCATTACATTGAACTTTTTTTTTTTTGAGACTAGGTCTCGCGATTTTTGCCCGTGGAAAAGCAGGCTCACGTTGCCTGGGGTACCACAGACTCAAGCAATCCCCAGCCTCAGCTTCCCAGATAGCTGGGATGGGTGGCGCGCGCCACCATGCCCAGCTATATTTTTTTGGAACTAGGTCTCACTACGTGCCCCCGGTGGAACTCGAACTGCTATCCTTGGTCCCCGCCGCAGCTTCCTAGGCTGCTACTTACAGGCATGTGCCACCATGCCCGGTCTCATTACATTGAACCTTAAGGGAAGCATGGAACTAAAGAATAATTAGAAGACAGGAAATGGATGAAAATGTGGGAGGAAGGAAAGGAAAAATGTAGTGGAAGATATGGGGAGTTACCACCAACAGGAGCCCTCCTAAATAGTCTCAAATTCTATGCCATGTCCTACCAATGCACAAGAAAACAACTCCTCAACCATTCTTGAATTTATGTGTTGTCTTGCTTCAATTATTTTAAGGCTTGTTGAATATGCCTGTCTTCTTTCATCTAGCTTGCAAGAAGGTATGAAGCACGGTGATGGTGGCTTTTTAATGTATTCATTAATACCTAATGGGGCTGACCAATTTAATAAACATGGAGGTGGGAATGGTAAGGGTTTGAGCTATTGTCCCCATGCACCAATTCCCAGGGGTCTGGAACTAGTGAGTCTGAATTGGCCATGGTTTAGTCCCCAGAAAAGAGAAGGCTTAATTATTCACTTGAAACTAGAATCAAGTGCTCTATGATAATGTGGGTACTCCAGTAATCGTGTCAGAAACCATAAATAAGAAGCTAACAAAATAGTTTAAACATATGTATACACAGTATAATAGAAGAGTTTTGCAAACTGGTATCTATTTCAAACTGGAGTCTGCTAGTCTTCCACAAGTATGCTTTACTCTTAAGCATATTCTGGAGTATCTGGGTGACCACATGATAGCTAACAGCTGCCACCTAATTAGGATATGTATTTGAAAGTCTATTTTTACAATAAAGTTGGCAGAAGGTATTACTACTTTATTTGCCATGAGATAGCAACAAAGCAAATGAGATGATCATCTTACTTCAAAGATTGCTGTAAAAATAAAGCTTTGGGGGTTGTTATTCAAGCAACCTATTCAAAGAAAAGTGAGGGAAAGCAGAGTCCCCACCGGACACATTTATGAGCATGTTGAAGACCAACAATACATGCTGGTCTGTCAATAGTTTCAAAAAACAGTCTTGTGTCAGCAAAGATCTACACTACATTACATTACATTACATTAATATTAAATTAAATTAAATTAATTAAATTATAATTAATATTATTTCTCATCTGCGTACAAGTTGTAAACTTATTTTGGTGCTCATTTTGTATGAGAGATTTGTGAATAGTAGGGTTTATATTTAGTGTTGCTTACATTTAAGAATTACAAAACGAGCTCAGCATGGTGGCATGTGTCTGTAATCCCAGTTACCTGGGAGGCTGAGGCTGGGGATCACTTGAGTCCATGGGTTCGAGACAACCCTGGACAACATAGCAAGACCTAGTCTCTTAAAAATAAAAATAAATAAATAATTACAAAAGGATTTTCATAAATGCTTGGTTCTGTGAGAATAGTTTTCCCATTTTTTTTTGAGACTAGGTATCGCTATGTTGCCCAGGGTAGTCCTGATCCCGCAGACTCAAACGATTCCTAGCCTCAGCCTCCCCAGTAACTGGGATTACAGGCGCCCGCCACCACACCCAGCTGCTTTTTCGACACCAGGTCTTGCTGTATTGCCCAGGGTGGTCTCAAACCTGCGAACTCAAGCGATTCCAGGCCTCTTGCCTCCCAGTGCTTGGATTACAGGTGTGCACCACCACACCCAGCGAGAATGGTTTTCCTTTAAAAGAGGTCCTTCAATATATTTCTCTGTTCAGATACACTGTCCGCCTTATCTGCAGGGTTGATGTTCCAAGACTCTTTGTGGATGCCTGGAACTGCAGATGGTACCGAGACAACATACATACATACATACATACATACATACATACATACATACATACATACATTATGTCTATACATACATATGATAACTTTCAATTTATAAATTAGGCACCGTAAAAGCTCAACGATAACTAGTGATAGAATATTTATAACAATGTACTATGATAAAAAATGTGACTATGTTTACTTGCTCTCTCTCAAGATAAATTATATGTAATATTTTTGTAGCATATTTGAACTATGGATATTATGGAACTACTGAATGTGCACTGTATGTATAACATTTACTAAAATATATGGTAATAACATTAATACCTCTTTACTTGACTCTTAACCAGTAGGAATTGATGATTATTGTGCATCCCCACCTCTTGCGCCACTTAAATTTGGTTTATCCCTTAGCTAAACCTACTCTGGATGCATTTACCCAATTCATCTGTCCCTTCCATTTATCTCCAAGATATTTCTTAATTTCTGTTTCTCTGAAAATGAATATAATAGTTCCCCACATTCTCTGAGCCTCTGGGCCTCGAAGGAAACCCTGTGGTGATCTGCCTTCTTCAAATGTGTAATTTACCTTTGAGATCTAATGTGCTGCAGGAGAGCTGTGGGAAGACTGAAAGGGATTAAGAATGGTCAACTAACTAACCTCTATCATTTTTGGTTACTCTCGGATAGAAATATATTGGATTTTACCCAGCTATCTACAATTTAATCCTGACACTATTTCATGTGATTGATGGATGTTGTCTGTGTGTGTGTGTATCATCAATCTTCTAACAAAGCTTGAGTTTATTATTTATTGCAACAAGAACACCACTTCCACAAAGAGACCATGTTAGGATAGAATTTACTAAGAATTGGACATTTGGCTTAAACCATTTTTTATCTGATTACGCACATATATATTTTACGTCATTATATTTCCCAAGGTTCTCTCACCACCATGTCCCCATGAACCATCATCTTAGTCTCTTGTGCCCCTCCCTCTACCAATTTTACCTCTCCTTCTCTTTTGCTCTATGCTTCAGTTCTGTTGACAATTTTAAATTTTCCCTGTCCTTTTGTTTTCCCTATGTCCCACATATAAGTGACATCATTCCATATTTCTCTTTTTCTTTCTGACTTATTTCTGCTAGCATGATTCTTTCTAGGTCCATCCATGTTATCACAAATGCATTGAATTTATCTTTTTTAATTGACGAATAATACTCCATTGTGTATATAGATCATACTTTCTCATCCATTCATCTGCCTGGGGGCATTTGTGTTGTTTCCACATCTTGGCTATTGTAAACAGTGCTGCAATAAACATCCAAGTACAGGTGTTCTCATGTATTAGTATTTTTGTATCCTTTGGGTGAATTCCCAGAAGTGGGATTACTGGATCGAATGGTAGCTTCATTTTTAATAGTTTGAGGGTCCTCCACACAGCTTTCCATAGTGACTGGTCCAGTTTGTATTCCCACCAGCAACGTAAAAGTGTTCCTTTCTCTCCACATCCACGCCAGCACTTGTTATTGCCTGATTTTTTACACTTAGTGGTGTAAAGTGATATCTTATTGTGATATCTTATTTTGATTTGCAATTCCCTGATTATTAGTGATGTTGAGCATTTCTTCTGGGTCTTTGCCACTCTATCCACATAAACTGTAGAATCAGCTTGCCTATATTTGCAAAATAATTTGTTGGTTTTAATTTGGGATAAATTTGGAAAGCAATAATACCATGAAAATATTGTCTTCCTGTCCATGAATATGCAATATTTTTCCATTTATTTACTTCTTTTTTTATTTCTTTCATCAAGAGTTTTGTAGATTTCTTTATATAAATCTTGTATATATTTTGTCAGATTTATATCTAAGTATTCATTTCAGGGATAGAGTATCATTTTTTAAGTTCAAATTCCACTTGTGCATTCTGGAATATAGAAAAACAACTCACTTTTGCATATTAACCTTGTACCCTGGGGAAGTTTTTGTAATGAACAATCAAACTTTTTGTCTGAGAAAAACAGCTCTGAGTCTGAAGGCTGAGCATAGGAGGGAATTACAGCCAACTGTCTAGCTCCACACCAGGGACTTTTGAGAACCAAAGCCACACTTTACTGTATATATTAATATAACTTAGCTCTCCCTCTGTCTTCATTAACATCTCTTTATTTTCCAGAAGTGAGTTGGGAATACAAACTGGGCCCAGCTGCTTTTTCGAGACCAGGTCTCGCTATGTTGCCCAGGATAGTCTTGAACCTGTGAACTCAAGTGATCCCAAGCCTCTTGCCTCCCAGCACTTGGACAACAGGCGTGTGTCACCATGCCTGTAAGCTACCTGGGAGGCTGAGGCTGGGGATTGCTTGAGTCGCGGTACCCCAGACAACTTGAGTCTGTGGTACCCCAGGCAACATAGCAAGAGATCGAGAGATCGAGAGATGGATGGATAGATAGATGATAGATAGATAGATAGATAGATAGATAGATAGATAGATAGATAGATAGATAGATAGATAGACTGTGGTACCCCAGGCAACATAGCAAGAGATCGAGAGATCAAGAGATGGATGGATGGATAGACAGATAGATAGATAGATAGATAGATAGATAGATAGATAGATAGATAGATAGATAGATAGATAGATAGATAGATAGATAGATAGATAGATAGATAGATAGATAGATAGATAGATAGATAGATAGATAGATAGATAGATAGATAGATAGACAGATAGAAAATAAAAATATGCTATAAGAACCACAAGGATGCCAGGAACACATCTCCCTTCAAACACTGAATTTAGCACTATCTCTCCCCTTATCTACTTACTCTCTTTGTTAATCTGTAGCAGCTGTTAGTGGCTTCCATGATTAGGGCAAGATACCCAACAGTGAAAGAACTGGGTTGGTTAGGAGAATTTAATGTAGATGAAGTTTCTGCAATGGGGATATGGGGTTTACTGTGAGAGAGGTATCCTAGTTTGTGTCTGAGAACTATATCTCAACCTCCCCACTTTATGTCTACTGACCCTAGAAATACCTTGCCTGCTTGCATTTCCTCTACCAGAATTTTTATTTTGCAACAGGGTTTCCATCTTTTCTGGCCTCTGGAACTGATCTCACAACTTCTTCCCTACACTGACATTTTGTAATAGTGTGACAACTAGAAATAACAAAGAAAATGAACTAAAAAGTATTCTCATACTCTCTCTTCTTTTTTTAAATCTCAACCAATTTAAGTAGAATATCAAGCCCAGACATGTGTGCTGTTATTGAGTATTAGGGGAAAATAAAAGACAAGAAGTTAATGCTTCTTCAATTCAAACCCAGAGGCATTTCTGGATGTTCTTGTTCAGGATAAGGGGGCATAACGTTCCAAGAGGGAGTGAAGGTGGTCAGGGACTACAGAAGGGGTGCAGGACTCTGGGATGAGGTGATGCTTGGTTTACCTTCACCAAACACAGGGATTTGCCTTCTCTTTCCCAGGTCCCTTTACCATTACCAGTCCTTCTGAAAAAAAAAAAAAAAAAGTGGATTGCCTGAGTATATGTAGGGAACTGGGAGTAAGTGTGAAGGCAGAATAAGATCCTGGATAATGTAGGCCCTGGAGGAAAGGAATTCCTTTTCTGTTGTGAGCTGGGATAAAAGCTGTTGTGTGTGCTCTTGGGATGAGGTAACAATATCTGATTCTAGAGAGTGCTAATGTGAAATTACTACCACCTTGACTGGAGTCAACATAGTATATTAAAGATTCTCTTGGTGGAGTCCTGAAGTAAGCAAAATCTTTTATAATATCTAACCTTTAAGGAATGGTGGGGTGAGGATCCTGTACCCTTATCACTGGTAACCTTAAGTAGTATAGATATTAATGGGAGCAGTATGGCACAGTGGAGCACAATAAATGAGCTGGCTATGATTATTGCTATTTCAGTCATCTCTTTCGCTGCCAGGCTTCTAGGGAGAGACCTGTTTTACTGTTTGCTGTCCCTTTGGAAAAGAATCTAGTCCCCCAGACTCACATGGATATTGAAACAACTCTTGGGAAGGGGGGGGGACAGGAAGAGCATTCATAATTTATGGCTCTTTTCCCCATGATATCTGAGGAAGGCCAAGACAATCTGAGTTTATGTCTTGGCTCAATTTGTTACTAGCTCTGTGACATGGTCACATTGTTGAATCATCTGCTCTCTCACTGACCTTAATTTTCTCAGCTGCTTTAGAAAAATGAAGGCGGTGAGAGGATACTAGTAACTATCAACAGAGTTAACTGAAGATTAAATGAAATAAAAGTAGGTTTTAAGAAAATACATAACATAGCAGGTGACCAAATATGCTCAAATGTTAACATTATTAACAGTTTCTATTTTAGCCAGGTATTAACTGAGAAGACACCTCAAAGTCAATTATAATTTCTATTTCAATATATAGCTAAACTCTGCCAGGCAACATTCTAGGTGCTTCTTATGTGGACTTTAAAAACTCTCACTACAATGCTGTAAGTAGGTGTTCTGATTGCATACATTCCGTAGATGAGAAAACCAAGAAATAGCATGCTTAAATCACCTGTCCAATACCCCAAATCTACCTGGTGTTAAAAGTGGAGATTCAAACCCACAGAGTCAAGTTTCAAAGTCTGTGCTCTTAACCAATGAAGTATTTGATGCAAAAGTCAAACAAGAACCCAAAGGAGATAGGAAAATGAGGTTGGAAAGGGCAGAGGTTCAAATTGAGAGTCTGTTTGGTCCAGAAACTTAGTTATCATTATGAACTATTCATGTCGTTTGTTAACTTACCTAGTAAATCAAGCAGCTATTGTAAAATGACTCATAAGTTTGCACATCAACTTACACACAAATTGAGAAAACATTTAATACATGACTAAGCGCTCAGGCCTGGTCTTTGATGTCCTCTACCACAGCTAAGTGGTCTGCATCTCCCAACCAACCGATCTGAGTGCAAAAGGGACTCTAGATCAATGAGCTTGGACGCAAAGGGGTTACAGAATCGGAAGGGGGCGTGGAGAAGAGGGACGGAGCTAGAGAGTGGAGGCAAAGGGGATTGTGGGAGTTCCGTTGTTGTACATCGCCTCGTGGGCCCCTGGGAACTATACAGTGTGCTTCCCGGTATCATGGCCGATCTTACCTGAGGGCTACCGGCAGACGGGCGTGTGGTCAGTGCCGCTGCAGTTTCTGAGGCCGCGAGGCAGGGGCCGTCGGCAAGCTGGAGCAGGAGAGGAGCAGACTGAGATCTATGGCACTTGTGAACTGAAGACATAGACACGCCCTGCCTCCAGCCGTGCTGGGAGAGGAAAACTGAAGGGAGAGGAAGAGGGAGAGGGGGACGGAGAGACTGGTAGACCAGGCGGCGAGATGAATGACTTAAGTGTGTGGAGGGATCATGTCACTATCTTGTGTCAGTGTTCTCGTTGAGTTATGTGACTATGGAGAGTAAAAGCAGCAGGGTGAGAATGTGTTTGGGGCTGGGTACCAGGACGTTTGAGTACTTTTACAGTGTGATTTTATTGAAATGATTGTACTGGATATGGATACCCGGTTTCTGCTTTCGATGAGTTGATTCCCTTTCACAAATTACCAAGTCCCAGCTCTGTGCTGGGTCTTGCGCTGGAGGCTCCAGATAAGGAAAGGTATTAAACACATTTTATATTCCTCGTCATGTACAGCCTGTCAGGTAGGCATTTGGAGACAGGCAATTACAATTACAAGAATGTAGAGATAGATTCATCAAATACTACTGGGAACCACCAAACTCACCTGAGGATGCCATCAGGGACAATCCTTTCATGTGGAGATTTGACATATATTATAAGCCGAACAAAACTATGTGCAGTTTACCCCATGTAGTTCCCTCTGTTTAGCTCAGGTATAGTGACTTGAAGATTGAGAAACACTTAAGTCGCTGACTAATTTATTCCTAGTGAGAGCATTTGCCCCTAACAAGGGACCCCTGCTGGAGAGTTATTCTTTTTTTTTTTTTTTTATGGACTCCCCAGTGCAGGGAGGAGCAGCTGCCTGTGTTCCTGGGTGTCCTCTAAAAAATTGTCTTCAAAGAGGGCTGTTTTTTTTGATGGTGTCACTTGCCCTTTCTATACCTTTGTATTTTTTGTACTATTTCACTATTTCATTTTTTTTTTGGAGGGGACATAAGATTTTAGTTTTTATTTGATTACACACATATATTTTACATCATTATATTTCCCATGGCTTTCCCACTACCTTGTCCCCCTTGAACAATCATCTTAATCTCTTGTGCCACTCCTTCCCCCATACTACCCCCCTCCTCCTCTCTTGCTCTATGCTTCAGTTCTTTTTTTTTCTTTATTTATATATAAATTTCACATCATTGTAATCCCAGGGATTTACCTCCCCCC
>PVHY01004406.1:0-26134 GCA_004024945.1 Uropsilus gracilis | reverse complement strand
TTCTTTTTGACTTGTTTCTGCTAATATGATTTCTTCTAAGTACATCCATGTTGTCATAAAATCGTCTTATCTGAGATCTACTCACTGACTCTCCTGACTCTCCAGCAGGAGTTGCAAATGGAGCCTGCAAGGTCTCTGGATAGGACAGCAGTAAAGGACTCACAGGATCTCGACTAAGCATTTGTACGTTTTTGTGCCAATTCCCTGATTTTCCAGCAAACTCATTTCACAGAAGGGAATTGTGGAATACCAAGCAATCTTTTATTAAATTTCTGAATCACTATACCTTGCTGCCTTGTTTACCAGAGAAACAACAATATAACCAAATATCTAAGACAATGGTTCTGGAAGACTTATAAAACATCAATTGCTTTGTCCTGCCCACAAAGTTGCTAATTTGGGGGTGGGGGGCTTCACTGAGGTGGTACATATGGATATGTGAATTTACATTTCTAACCTTTCCAAGAGATGCTGATGCTGCTGGTTCTGCGACCACACTTGGAACCACCAGCTTAAATAGAACTGACATTAACAAGCCAGAAAGGACATGGTCATTGGGGAAGACTAGACACACTCTTAAAAGTTACACCCATCTGAACTAAGTCACAGTAGATAAGAAATGAAGTATGTCTGTATTTGTTTTTGTTTGTTTATATGTTTTGAATGGGTGAGCAAAGATGAATCTTGTTCAACTAAAGAAAGCAAGTTTGAATTTGTTCTTTCATGAGTGTCAGAGTTCCTTGTATCATAAATTGTCTAAAAAATTAAACCATTTTCTTTCCAGATTCCTTCTTGGATGTTCAGCTAACTAGTTATTTACAATGGAACCTATCAGGGTATCATTTAATAAGGTAAATCTGAGCCCCCACCCCTGGCCCAACAGACAGGTTTGGGGAATGAGGCCATAAGACAGACTAATTTTTCATGGTCAGAAAAATTAGCCTACCTCCGGGAATTCAGAAATAGAGCCAAGATACATTCTGGGTCTAAGCTCAATGCCAAAGACCAGACATCCCATCAGATATCTGGTTGAAACTGGCACCCCAAGTAAGAAAGCTTGCAAAAACAGTGTAAGAGAGTTTCACACACACACACACACACACACACACACACACACAAGTAGTCTTCTTACTTTCTGTTAATACATTATGTATGAAGTTAAAAACCGAAAAGAGTTTTGACAATCTAATTAACAGATTCGTTTAAGGAGGCAGAACTGAAAAGGTCTGGTGAGTAGTTACATTTTTTTTTCACATTCAATGAAACTCCTCCCTTCTCAGAAGAAATATGACTTTGTTCACAGTAGAGGGAACCAGAAATCTTATTGTACCAGAGCTTAACTTGAAGTCTTCCTTTACAGATTGGTCCTAAACAGTCTCCTGGAGGGTGGCAGTCCACAGGTTTTACCTACTCTCCAAAAACTTCCTCAAACCAGAAAAAGATAAATGCAAACTTTCAGAAATGTTGTTAATCCTTCTAGAACTTGGGCAATGCTGGACCCCAGGTCTCTCCCCAGGCTAGTTATAAAGCCAGTGAACCCCCGACACACAGACACAAATGCACAAACACACATAAAATGCACACAAAGAAGGTTCAAACAAATTAGCCTGAGTCTATAATGAGAATTAACAGGGACCAGAAGATGCTAGAATATCAGCGCCCTGGATAATTTAAAAAATCTAAGGATCTTTCATATCCACAGTCCAAAGGAATCAACAAGACAGTAGGGGAAGAAAAAGTCTTACTTGACCTTTTAAGAGTCTCTGGCTTGGTCTGAAAATTAAAATTACCATGACAAACTAACGGAAGAGATGCATACAGATGTATTTAATGTAAGTTTTATGTGACACAGGATCCCTCATAAGGAAATGAAACCCCAAAGAAATAGCCTCGAATATTTTATGCTAGCTTTGATGAAGACCGGACAGTCATATAAGTTTAATAAACTGGGGGAAATTTAGTAAAGTATGTTTCTTCAGATTTTTCTAAGTGTTCCTTTGTATTTGAAGATCAACATGCTTCTTTCTTTCCAGTATAAGAAGGGCATCTCTCACATGGAAGTTTTAGGACCTTTTTTTAGTGAAGTATTTGGGGAAGATTAGCATGAGCTTTCTGATTTCAAACTCCTTCATATTAAAATTCAGTATGCCAAGACGCCATATTCTGGGATAGCATGTCTTGAACCTTGTTGACACACACACATAAATGTTAATCTAGTTCCACATATGGCTGGTGAGTGTTTCACACTTGTGCACTGATTCCTCCCCTCCTCACGAGTCCTCATCTCTGCCTCATCTGCACCTTAAAGATAGTCTTAAAGATATCCCAATATCCCACAGACCATGAGAGTGAGTAGATGGTTGCTAAGGAGAATTTGAGGCTGTGTGTATAAGGACAACAGATGATCAACCAATAATTCAAATTCAGACAATATTGCACCAACCTAAATCCTGCTTGCTAAAATTTGCTAAACAACTTTAAATCAGAATGTGTCTAACCTGAAGTGGAGATCAGTGTTTTGTTTTTTTTTTTGGGGGGGGGAATAATTTTTCTGAGGAAGAGAAATTGTGCATCAAGTGAGTGAGAACTGTAAAGGTGAGGTGAAGGGTAATATAATTAATAGCCATTTTGCAATTCTTTGCAAAATAAGATTATAGACAAGGGAAGATCTCCTTTGGAAGAGGCAGAAACATGTTCTAGAATATGGTATCTGAAACTGCCCTGGGCGACAGGGCAGAGTCAGAGGCTTATGCACCTATGTCCTGCAGCCAGGTTGCTCTTAGGTCCTTACTGGGGACAGGGTGGCTGTTGCTGTTTTTATCCCAGTAACTTTTCTGCAGTTGATGAGGCAATAAGGAAACCAGAAGGACCTAACCCCATAAAACTATATACATTTTAACCAAAGCTATTTTACTAGCTTTTGGAGGTCTAGGGATTTATGTAACTATTGTAAAAGAGGCAAATCCAAAAATCTGACCGAAAGCTGGAGGTCAGGAGATCTGAAATAGTCTCACCAGAATTGTGTTTTAGAAGTCCTTAGAGGAACTGTTGGTGTCCTCCAGTCAAAGACCACCAGAAAAATCCCTGAAGCTGATCAAGTTGGGTGATTACACACCCAACTGAGGGAGTGGGGACATTGCAACACCTCTGGGAAGAATGGACTGCCTGGAGCTTGGGCATCTTAGAGGGTGTCAGGACTGACTGATGGTAGGATCTGGATTTCTTATAGGATCTGGATTTGTTTTAGGTGACTTGGGGGAGGATGTAAAGAAGTAAAACCTTTCTCTGGATGGGGGTCTATTAGGAAATAGTGGGTTGTCCATAGGGTAGTCCTGTGATTGGAGGTCTTAGTGAATTTTGATAGGCAACAAAGAGGCTAACACATAGAGTAACAGCAATCGCTGTTTCCCCGGTAAGGGGATGTCTAGCCATTTTTGTCCTTTGGTTAAAATGCATGTTGTGTGTCCTTTCAAGCATGACTGTGCAGTCTGTCTTGGACCTTATGATCACATGGTAGCCTGGTGTGATGATTATGGTCTGTGAAATTGTTTGTATTCATCAGGAGAACACCAAAGTCTAGTTGTGCAGACAGGTTCCCACCTCCCTCTGGCGACTGTTCTTCCCAGTGTGAAAAGTGCTGGTTCCAGCAGCAGGTAGTGCTTAGCCTTTGCTTCCTGTTTTCCCGGACTGTCAAGGTCAGCCACAGGCAACAGACAAGCGCCTTCCCATGTCCTCCACAGGCACGTGCACAGCCCACCCCCAAGTCTATGCTTCAGCACTTCAGGCATGCTGTCACTTTTCAAAGATGTTTTTGCACCTCTCATCCCCCATGTACTCTTTTTAAGTTTTCTGATTAGCCTAGTTTTCTACAACTTGTGTCATGGCCTGCACAGCTGTGATGTTAATAAACAATTGTTTCTGATTTTTCCCAAATGCCTATCCCACTCATTTATTCCATGGAGTCAGGTCCTAACTACAAACCATGCAAAGGAGTTTTTCAGGGATCTGAAGACAGATCCAAAGACGCCAGTGTTCTGGGGATGGGAATCTTTGAAGAGCTATTCTGCTTTGTTCTGCTGCCCGGCTGGTTTTTAAGGCTACCACTGGGCAGGGGCTGGATAGGCTAGGGCATGTTTAAAGGCCCCAAAGATCCGCTTTCTGAGTAAGATTCAGCAGTTTTCTTGAACAAACGTCTCCTTGGATTATGCAAGCTTTTGAGTCACTTCGACGGTTGTGAAAATATTGATAGGAATAATGTTTGCTGATGTTCCCATTGCTGTTTTGGAGGACTGGACCATCCAGGGCTCTTAATGTGCCATTTTGAAAGGCCTACTCATAACTTGCTATTCTATTCAGAGTATAAGCAGATATCCATACAAAATAACAATTTTGATGTGTGAATATTCGGGTTGGAATTTCTAGAGACAGGACATGGACTAAAAAAAGAAAATGCTGAAGGTGGCCCCACTAGTATCTTCAGAATTTTAAAACTGTCCAGGGGCTGAGACTGGGTGTGTTTTTCAACAGGCCAGTGAGTGAGAACCGTGAGGAACCATGTTCGTTTTGCCCCTTCTAAGGAGATGTTTGAGCCAAATTCTTTCTCTGAAGAGATGGTCCACCACCTACTGTTCACTGTATCCCTCAAAATGTTTATTGGATTTGAACATTTCCTTTAGAAGGAATTTGGGAGAGAACAGTCAGAGGCTGCCAGCTGAGATCAGATAGGACTCATGACTGTAAAATGAAGAAAACTTCATTTAACTATCTTATCTGACTTCAAAATACTAAAGACAAAACCAACATTATAAATGTCTGGAAAGCAAAGAGCAGTTTCTCCATTTGCTCAATGTTTACCTTAAAAAACATTCCTTAAAAGTTACCAACAATATATAAATAAATCCCCTGCCCACCATTATCTCACAAAAACTAATGTTTTACCCACATTTTATTACCTTAGCTATTACTCTTCCTTAGTTAATTAACTATAAAACATTTTCTTAGCCTCCCCTTTTCCCCCCTTACCTAAACCCTATAAAAAGCCTAATAATTTACCCTAAAGTTGCTACCAGCCATACTTCTAATAGTCCACAGTCTTTAACTGTGTTAATCTCTCCATCCTTTCTCACAGCTCTGTGCCTAGTTATTTACAGAGAACAATACTGAAAAATAGAAACAAATGTTTACTGAATAAAACCAAGAGTAGGGCTGCAGAGAGCACTTAAGGCTGCCTGTGGGCTGCTGGGGTTTGACCTGGTCTTGAAATAATGGGTGTTAGATAATTGAGGAAAAATGAATGGTGAGTAAGAAGCAGTTCAATCAAATGCAACCAACTGAGACATTTGACTGATTTCCCTACTGAATCACTGCAAGAATAAATCCTATGCTTATCCCTGGGAGAAATGCAGAGACTATTCAAGATAAAAAAAAAAAAAAAACCTAGTGGGTGGAGGCAACACATTGGAGTGTTCAAGAACTCAGTTCTCCTATCAGACTACTTTTTGAAGCCTAGATTTTATGTTTATTTGCTTATATGACTCTGGGCAACTTACTTAACCCCTCTGGCCCTATTCATTTTATCTTGCTTCACAAGTTTGGTAAAATGGAATGAAAGAATGCATCAATTGTGTCAAGTTGTTTTAACTACCCAACTGCAGCCAAGGTTGCAGGCCTGAGACTGTGGATCCATTAGTCTCACCTGAAGAAAGCGGCAACCCTACCTCACCAGACCCAGTGGAAGATTTTGCTGGAGTGTAAGGCCTGCCAGGCCTGGGAAGTAGCCTGTGACCCAGCATCTCAAAGTCCAGAAGGCTCTGGAGGAACTCAATGCTGAGATTAACTAGCTTAAGGCCAGTTCTGGCTGTGTGGGGGAAAACTACAAGTTAGAGACCCTCCCTAATTAGGAAGAAATATTTTGTTCTAGGTGAAAAGGCCTCTTTATACTGTTGAAATGCAAGTATGTATTTGGGGGGGCTTTGCAAAGACTATAAATTGCTTGTTTAGGCAATGCCTAGCACTCTGGATTTCTGTGGCCCAGGAGTTCTCAGCTGAGCTTTCAATAAAATTTCCTTTTGCCTGTCTTTTTCTGAGAATCTGTGTTCCAGTTGGTAGCAACTTCTTGACAATATCTGCACGCTAAGAAGAATCATGTGGAGTGCTTTTCTGTGTATTTGAGTCCAGACTTTAAAAAGAGAATACTCACATTGGAGGGACCCAGGTTTCAGGGCTGTGAAAGTGACAGAGATAGAATAGAGAGAATGGCCAGGGGCTCAGTGAGATTCAGAGGGATGGAGTCAAGTTCTTGATTAGCTTAAACCCCTACTAGGAGATTCTGGTGCTTGAACTTTTTTTCCTTGGGTTTTGGCAGTCCAAGGTCTATATTTACCCAGTCATTAAGCAGACATTGGGGTGGGGTGGAGGGGGTAGGGTAGTATATACATTTTTTTAAACTAGTGCATGAGCTCTGCACTCAAGGCAAGCTTGAACCTGGACTTTTGCATTTCCTAGCTGCAGGACCTTGGACAATTTACCTAACCCTTCTGTGGCACTGTTCACCCTTCCGCCTCAACTGAAAATGAAGATAATATTACTTACCTCGGAAAATTATTGGAAGGATTAAATGAGTTAAATACAGGTTTACATAAAGGAATTAAGATACGCTTTTGGCATTTATTAAGTGCTCAGCAAATGGTAAATATTATAATAACTCACAGCAGGTAGGAAGGTGACTATTTTACCTCTGTTTCCACGTTTAATTCCCTATTAATATTCTCAACTAATTTACTTCCCCATCGTGCCTAACTTGGCATCTCTCTTAGGCACAACATTTACACACTGTTTATTGGGCGAATGAATAAATGTTCACAAGTAGATGATTCTACTGTAAGTGGAATCTGCAGGATTTTTCATTTCAGTAATGGTGGATGCAGACGTTGGGCTTGGGGCTTGAGCACCTGGAATTTGAGGGCAAGTATTTCAGCTTTTGCTGTGAAGTAGCTCCCACTAGCTGGGCTTGGAGCAGGGATGTTTGCTGAGATTGGCAACACATTTGCAAATGGGAGCAGAGCAGCTGTTTGCAGCCCAGAGAGATAGAGGCCCAGGCTGGAGATCCAGGGGAGAGGTTTGTTTTGTGGCCCCTGAAACACTGCTATTTTGAAGCAGTGAGGGGTTCCTGAAGGTGGGGCTGCTGCAAGCTGGGAACAAAAGAAAAAGGGAGCTCTGGATTCAGGAGAGAGTGACTGGAGAGGGGCCAACATGGTTGTGTGCCTCTGGGGAATAACGGCCTAGGGGTGACCAGATGCCACTTAGGTGGGCCCAGTAGGAGTATGACACTGGAGGGAAAGGCGGCGTGGAAAAAGAAGAGCTCTGGACACTGGAGAAAGTGGAAGCAAGAGGAGGAGCTCGGGTGGCTGGAGAGAGAAAAGCAAAAGAGAAGACTGGAAGACTTGGACTTGGAGAGCTTGGAACATGGTGAGCTTGGAACTAGGAGGAATTGGAAAGCTCAGATCTTGAAACTTGGAATTTGTATCTGCTGAGAAACTGTGAACTTTATGACTTTGTGAAATACCTGCCTCAGGTTTGAAGGGGCAGAAAGGAGCCATCTTGGGAGTGTTTTGGGGACTTTGGAACTGGACAGTGAATGGGGTAAGGTAACTGGCCACTTTACAATCATAGTGACTTTTGGATTCCTTGTTAATAAATTTTGTTGTTTAAATTACTTTGTGAAGAGAAATTTAAAACTAACTCTCAGAAAAACTGAAGCATAGAACAAGGACTGGGGTGGGAGGGAACGAGACTAAAAGGGGCACAAAAGACTAGGAGGATGGTTCACCTGTCATAAGGGAGGGAGAACCCTGGGGTAGATAAAGATGTAAAATAAAACTAATAATAATCTTTTAAAAGGGGGGAAAAAATGAAAGATTAAAAAAAAAAGATACCAGGCCAAAATCGGGTTGAAATGGGACTGAAGCCTCCAACTCACTGCATTTATTTATTTTTATTTATGGATTTTTTGCAATTCAAGATTATTGATCCCCATGGAAATACCCCCCACCACCACACCTCTTCTGGTCTCTCCACTTTCTTTCTTATTGTTGTTTGTCTATATTTAGCCCTTTAGTCTTTTTTTCTTTCTGGATCTATGTCCTCATCCTGGGTGTGGGTGTGGTTTCTTAGGACATGGTAGAGCACGCTGTTTATTTTTCCAGTGCTGCTTTTGCCATCTTAGGCCGATCTAGCACCTTTGGCTTGTATCAGTGCTTCTTGTTTCTTGGTGGCTATCATCTCCTTTGTTTTCTGCCACATTTTGTTGCTCTTTCACGTTATGTTTCAGGTCTTTGGCTTTGGGGCCCTGATTCCCAGCCTTTTATTTTGGTACAGTAGCTCCTCGATGGGAACAGCCATCAACTGATGGTTGGTCTCCTTGTCTCCTTTGGAGCTTTGCTGTGGAGCTGCTGCCATTCTGCAGCCCTCCTCCCTTTGTGCAAAGGGGTGTGTAGTACCCTTTTTGATGGCAATCTCTGTGTCAGGTTTTTAGTCACAGCTCCCTAGTGACACTGTAGGCGTAGTTCTTTTATGCTTGGTCTCACAGTACAGTGCTCAGTGGTTCTCGTCATGCTCTTTTTGAGTCCTACCCAGGTGGCATGTGTTTTTAGGGCCTTTCTTCTTATTCCTCACCTCTTCTGTTTCTGTGGTTGAAACTCATCTGGAAGTCCTTATTATCCTGGTGAGGGCTAGCTGGGGTGGAGGCAAAACAAGAGGGATCTGTGGTAAGCCCCTGCCCCCCCCACACTGCACCCTGCTTTTTCGCAAGACTTGGGCCAACATACCACATTTAAAATGTGGCTTCTGCCAGTCAGTTTCCCTCAGGTTCATAAGACCTGCGTGTAGCAGTTGCCAGACAAATACAGTTTAACAGCAGAGTTTTATTAACAAGGGTATTCAATAGGGAAAATGAAAATTCCTCAAAGACACGAGGGACCAGTTATCTTACCCTAATCACCATTTAGTCCGAAAGTTCCAAATACATGTTCATGATGGTGCCCAAACCTGAGAGGTAGGCCTTTCTGCAAAGTTCAGTCTTTCTCCAGCATCTTCTCTTTGCTTCTCCTCTGTCCAGCATTCTGAGCTGCTCTGCTTCTCCAAGGCTCTTCAAACTTCTTCCACAATTGCTTATGCACAAATCAGTTTTCCAAATATGCCACCTTGCTGCAATTCCATGCGCTTGTTTTACCAGGCCCACCTTTGGTGGTGTCTGACCAAATCCACCAGGCCTGACCTAGCAGCCTCTGGTCACTCCTGGCCTGTCATTCTGACATCCGACTCCATACCGCTGCTTCTCTGCCAGCCACTCTCCCATCATGGCTCCTTGCCACATCCAGTTCACTCTTCCAGGGGGCTTCCCCTGGCCAGGTCAGGTGGGCCTGTTCTCTCAGGCTGCCATTCTCATCTCTTTTTTCCCCCTCTCTCTCCTCGCTCCTCCTTTTTATGTGCTCTTTGACACTTCTCACTTTTTCTCATGCATCTTTTTCTCAGATTCTACCCACCAGGGCATTTTGGTGCCTATAAAATTTTCAACTGTGTCACTACCTCTGTATCAAAACTGTGATTGAAACAGCAAAAAAAATAAAATAAAATTCTTCTGGGAAAGATGAGAAAAGGAAACTAACTGGTAAATTCACTATAGAACTGACAGGGTATGGATAAAATGCCTGGCACATGTAGCTGGCCAGGTGGTAGCTCTCGTGATGATAAATATCAAAGGTCTCATGACCTGTTGAGGGGAAAGGGGATGCCAGCCCCCCCCCAAAAAAATCATAGTTTGGTTTAATTTGTTTGCGGTATATTTTTGATATTTTTATGTGGATGGCATTAAATGTACATATCATTTTAGGCAAATAAATAAACAAACAAATAAAAAATTGCTTTGTGAGTCTTGCAACTGTGAGCAAGTTGGAAGAACCTGGGGGAGCAGAAGCCGTATTTTAAAAGTGCTTCTTAGTTTGTCGGCTTGTTGGCTTGAGAGGCTTCTTGCCCTAATTACACACCCGATTTCACAATAAGTGCTATACAGGGGCGAAGGGGAAAAGTGCTCTAGCGGAACTGAGTCCAAGGCTGTTGACAGGAACGATGTGCTGATATGCTCAAGTTTGAGCAGTTCAGGGAATATTTCATTTACCGAGGCTCTTCTGTAACTTTCGTGGTGTAGTCAGAAATGAGAGCAAAGTGCTTCCGGGAATTGGATGGGTGGATGGAAGTGAGACTATCACGGCTTGGTGGTGGTATGTGTGCTAATGAGCCACCAGGTGGCAGAGTTGCAGAGGGATTGAAGCTGTGGAGACCTTGTTGGCTAGGAGTTGCTGTTTTTGTCTGAGTCAGTTTTTCTCTTCTTTCCACAAAACAAGCTGCGATTTCTTTTCCTGCGTTCCACTGGCCTTGGAGCGCTGCCATTACTACTCAAGACTGTTTGGGAGCCGTCAGGTGCTCTGGTTTTTCTATCTTTTCTAGGCAGAAGAGAGAAATGATGCTGAGTCTATTTTCAGTTTTCAGATTGCTGGGCTTCTAATTCTCTACTATGCCTGCCATCGGTAGGGCTAAAAGGATGAAGGAGAAAGGAAAATGAACATTTTTTATGAGACTGCAATTCTGAACAATTGAATGTCCTAGAGAGGTGAGGCTGAGGCAATGTGAAGGATGTTGTGTCGGAACGGGCAGGAGACAAGACTCATTGGAGGGGAATAAAGTGACAATTGGACTGTGGAGATGGAGATTCTCTTCTACGATCTTTAATAGGTAAACTGACAGACACTGAAAAGGGTAACACTGAATAAGCACATGTAAGGTGCTAGGCACTAGTCTCCATGCTTAGGTGAATTATACATAATTCACACAGCCAACCTATGCGGTTAGATAATATTATTTATTAACCTCTTTTCTGCTCAAGAAAACTGAGGTACAGAGAGATGAAGCAATTGCTGAGGATCACAGAGCTAGTTAGTGACAGAGTTTAGAGTCAAACCTGAGTGGTTAGTTGGCCCTAATATGTTTGTTTTACTGCATGTCACTCTTCTGGATTGTTTTTCTTTTATTAGATGTGGAGGATTGAGGGTATGTCAACTAAGATTAGGTTCCTCTGTGAGTCATCAGACATCAAAAAATTACAGTGAATTAAAAAGGAGAGAAATTCAGTTTTCTTTCATGTTACAGCCTGAAGGGTTTAGTGTCCTGCCATCTCCACAGTATGTTCTCGTGGGACATGATGGAGCACCAGCCATCACACTCGTGTTCTAAGCAGCAAAATGCCAAGTGGAGGGAAGGGGATAACAGATTCTGGGCACAGGTAGCCGTCTCTGCCATTAGAAAAATTTCACTGCTCTGATGTGGTTGATTGCATAAAGGATGGGGTTGCCACCAACTGAGGTTATGGATACAGAAAATTTGTTCGACCTTTATTGTCTGTTTGCACAGCATCTTTTTATTCCCTTGCAAAACAAGTCTTCTGCTTTTTTTTTTGGGGGGGGGGTTGCTGTTCCAATAACAATGCAGTTCTAGTGGGGGGTTTCCAGTAGTAGTACCTTATCTCTCTAGCCAGATTTTATTTCACTCGTTGCTATGTGGGCATGTAAAGTAGATCAAAACAATTGTAATATTCCAGTGCTCATTTTAGTTGCATGTAATTGAAAACTGAAATGGTACGGCGAAGATTAGCATGATCCCTGAGCAGGGATGATATCCAAATCCATGAAGCATTAAAAAAGGGAAACTTTCCATCTCTTGCCTAACTTAATTGTAGAAATAGATTGTGTTCCACTTTTGTGGGAGGTGTGCAGCTGAAAACTTCTGATGGGTCTTGGATAGTCCAGGGGAGGGTGCTTATCTGAGAGAAAACTATTGGCATGCAGGATGTGCAATGCACTTCATTTGGTGTTCAAGTCTCTGGTATGCCTTGTCCTTGAGGTTCACGTACGGCCTTGCTTTTTTTATGATTATGTGAGACTTCCTATAAATTCTCATTTTCGCTCAAGTGTAAGTTGGATTTCTGTCACTTGCAAGCCAAAAAAAATCCCAATTCAAAAAAAATTTCAAAAAATCCTAATGAAAGTGACTTCTGAAAGTTAAATCTGAATTCAGTATAGGTATATATTTAGGGGTGTGCATGGGCATACATGAGTGTGTGTGTAGGGTAAAGAATCATAGATAATAGCCACCCCAAACAGGGAGACAATTTATGAGACTGTATCGACAGTATGCATGAGAAAACATAAGAATCTGACCTAATGTCATGTCAGTGGTCACTATAGCTCCTTCCCAGGCTTGTTGTGTCTCTTCTAGACCTTGGATTGGTGGCCCATATTTACAGTTTCATCATCTTTACCTGGATGGAGTGCAACAGGCCACTGTTTTTTATGAGTTTATTTTTCTCCATATCCTTGGACAATAGCTACTTAAAAATTCCAATCTGCTAGTTCCAGAATGTAAAGTCTTGGGGCCGGTCTTCACTGATTGCCTTTTTCTTCAGTATGGTTCACATTTTCCTTTTATTTCCTTTCATTTTCAGTCATTTGACCTGTCCCCTGAACATTATAAAGGACAAATCCTAGAGAATCTGGATTCCATCATGCCTCTCTAAAGAGTATTAATCTTTTTGTGTTTTAGCAGGCACTTCACTTGACTGAACTCAGATTCTACACTTAGTCTCCTCTGAGGTTAGCAGCAGCTAAGATTTCTATTCAATTATTTTAGTTTTATCTGAGCTGTTTGGAGACTGCCTCGTACATGCCTGGTTCAAAAGTTGGCTAGGGATTTAAATGGACAAAGTTATGCACAGAATTTAAGGCTCTGTCAAGATTTTCCATTCCAGGATTTTACCCCCCACACTTTCCAGCTGCTGAAACCCTGAAATCTGACCTTCAAGCCAATTAAAACTTACACCAATTAGTGTACTGTACCATTGGGTGTGTCCTGTGGGTAAAAGCTTAAAAAGATGGGAAACTCACCTGGTTCTGATCCTATCTTTTAAGTGTAAGAGTCTTTCAGTTTCTGCATATGTTGAGTCGCTTGTCAATATTTTAAGTAGTTGTTTATAAAATCTTTTTCCCAGTCTATATTGTGGATCTATCCGAAGTAAAAATATTTTTCCCAGTCTGTAATATGTATATATCTGAAGGAAGGTATGTTTCATAAGAGCTTCTTGCTCACTTACTGGAAGCAAGAATCTTTGGTTACATGTGGTCCATTTAGTAAGAATGTTCTGATAAGAAATTGTACCCAGGATCTGGATGTTAGAGTCTGTTGATGTGACTTGATAAAGGCAATTTTAATAATCATAGTAGCTGGATATCATGAACTTTCAATTTTTTGTCAGTGAGGAATATCTTTGTGCTCTTGCAAGATTCATCTGTCCTCATGTATATGCAGATGTGAAGATCTTGAAAAACCCCTACTTGTACTTGGGCTTTTCCCTAAACTGACTCATTCGTGGACAGGCAGAATCTATTGCCACCAACCTGAATGCTTCTTCCCATGAAAAACTTTACACTTTTAGCACCCTATCCTGATATCTCTTGCTTTGAGAACAAAACAGAACATCTTTTGAGTTTATTGCCATAAACTAATTTCTCTACAATTTATAGATTAGAATGGCAGGTCAAGTTCCCACCTCATCCTCTGAAAGACCAATTAACTGGGATGGAGAAGAATAGGTGCAGCGAGGAGCTTTTTCAGCAGGTGAGAAGCAGGTGCAGTGAGGAGCTTTTTCAGTAGGTGAGATGGTTCGGGATTGTTGACAACATATATGAGGGAGAATTAGTCAAGCTAAGGATGGAGACTACCAGGAGGAGCAATTTTAAGGAAAGAGGTGAATTCAGCTTTGTTGATATGTGAAGTAAGTACCTGGGGGCATGTAGTTAGAGATGTATATTGTGGAATCACCAGTAGATAAATTATGATAAGGCCATAGCTATAAATGGTATTACAGGATAGCATGTACAGACTGAGCACAGAACTGATAACAAAGTCCAGTATTTAAGAAACAAGTCATTTTAGGAGACTGAGAAGTCAACAGAAAAATTAAAAGCAAAGTAGGAGAGGTGGTACGCAGAAGCCAGGATAGGAGAGTATCAAGGAGTTAGTGATTAATGCAATCCAACTCAGCAGACAAAGCAAGAAAAGCAAGTCCTGAAAAGCATGCATTAGAACTGATAACTATAGGGCCTTACACTGAGGTATTATTTAATTTCAGTAGAGTGCTAAGGAGTGTGACCAGATTGCAGTGGTTTGAGGATTACAGGGGTGGGTGTGGTAACATGTGGCTCCTATTAACAAACCTTCCTAGCAATTGTGCTCTGTATAGCCCTCTACTTTTAAACCTGGTGGGCTCTGTGAATAAGTTTAACTGATAAAATGCACACAAGTAAGGTTGTTTAACTTCCCGTGCTATCCTGTAATATCATTTATAGGTATGGCCTTATCATAATTTATCTACTGGTGATTCCACAACATACATTTCAGGTCATAAGAAGCTTTGAAATGTTTGCCTTTGTCTTTTGGAGCCTTTAGCAGTCATACAAAAAATCTAATAACTTTGCTAAAGAGATCACATGCAGAAATCCTTTAGAGGACATGAAGAGAGAGCAGCCCATCTGTACCAAGTATTCCAGACACTCACACCACAGCTCCTCCAGGAATGAAGGAAAAACATCTTGGACCTTCCACATCAACCTCACCACCAACTGAATACCACTGAGTGGCTCTAGTAGATGTCATGGACTCCAGTAGATGCCCGAATTTTCCAGTAATTCTAGCTCACATTTCTCAGCCACACAATTATAAGTATAGCAAAATGACTACTGTTTTTAGCCCTAACTTCTAGGTGGTTTATGAAATGATGTATATCCGAAACATTGGATAATGTCGTAACGGAGACTCTAAATGCATATTATATTTCTATACATTGGAAAGGGGGAAAATCAGACGGCTGCTAGGTCTCAAAGTTTAAAGGAGGGTTTTTTAAAGAGGGTAGAAACTTGGGAATATTTCCATACTGGTTTAGGGAAAGAGCTAGAAGGAAGAGAAGGTTGAAGATGCAAAAGAGAAAGGAGATGGCCAATGTGTGAGGTTTCTGAGAAGTGAAGGAAAAAATCCAAAACTCCAGTAAATGGGTTGAACTTGCACATAAAGGTAACAAGACACTTTGGTCTCTAAAATACGATGTGTCTGCCTTCTAGTTCTTTAAATCATTAAGCTTTCTGAAGTATTGAACCCAGGAGAAGAAGTGAGTTTGTAGGACAGTCATGAATCTTCCAAAACTTGGTTGATTGGAGCAATCTCTATGAAATACTGTCTTCAGCCAAACCAGACCACGACTGAAATGCACATTTGTAGTCTTTTTTTCTCTCTCTGTTAACTAAGAACTGATTGTCTTTACTGGTACATTGGGAATAGGAATAAGTATTGGGCTTGAGGATAGTGATGAAGACTTTGGAATAACTGTTCTGAAAAATGATTGGGAGACACTTCAAACAGTGTTATGAGGTTGAAAACCACAAAAGACTGTGTTAATCTTCATGTTAAGATGTTTTATCGCTGTTTAGAAGCCGTGAGAGGAGACAATCCTTACGTGGATTCAGAGCTAATGTCTTGGGGCAAGGGGTAGGAATATTGGTCAGCTGTGTCCTTGCTCTCTGGCATGTTCATCTGTCCTCAGTATCTATAATTTTGATATTTTGAGAAAGTTATCTGCAAATAAAATCCTACTGTGTTTTATATAGCCTTTGGGAATTGGCTTTTACATTTCACACTTAAGTCCTTGATTCATTTTCAATTATTTTTTATTTAGAGGTTCAAGTCAAAGTTTTTCAAATGTTCAAACAATTGTTTTTGAAAAATCTGTTCTATTGAAATATTTTTACATCTTTGTCAAAGGTCAGCTGGATATATTTATATTGGTCTGTTTCTGGGGTCCATGTTTTCTCTTGTCTCCCATTCCTTGAATATCATAATGAAATCAATTTACTGTAGTTATGTATTAAGTCTTATCATTGGATATGAAGTTTATTCTTTTCAAAATTGTCTTAGCTATCACTTTTCCTTTGATTTTTCTCTTTTTAGAGTAAGCTTATCCATAGCTATGAAAAATCTTGCTGGGATTTTAATAGCGATTTTGTTAAGCCTGTAGATTCTTTGGGGATAATTGGCATCTTTATGGTAGTGAGTCTTCCAATCAACCACACTGTATGTCTCTCCCTTTATTTAGATCTGTATGCTTGATTTCGTTTATCAATGTCTTATGACAAGGTAGGAATCTATAACTATAAAATGAAGGGACTGGTATGGTCCCTCAGTGGCTTCATTTTATTCTTTGAACTCTGTAGCCTCAAGTATCTCATTTGTGGTGACAGTTCCTTCATAAGGTTATTGTGAAAATTTAAAGAGACATTACAAGTCTGAGTCCTGCCTCTAAGATATTTACTTTCTTCTACAATGCTCTACTCTTTAGCTTTTGAACCTCTCAAGTCTACAGGCAATAACAATGAGATGGATTTCTAGGCGACTGTTTCGAGGAAGTGATATGAGAGTTTAAGTAAAGCACCAAGGAGACTGTCTGCCACAAAATAGGGATACCAGAGCAGTGACTGCATAAGTACTATTATATGAATATAAAGCGGCGAAATTGTAATTTCCTCCTTTCATTGAGACAACTGTTGGCAGAAATAAAAGAGCTACTAGTTCAAAGATCTGCCATCACAAGGAAGGGAGCAGTATCTTGTAGGTTTCTGACAGTGGAGGGAGTTCATCCCACTAGAGCAAACACCACACAAAGAATCTCAGAACCAACTTTGATAGAAAAAAAATAATAAAACCCTGTGTGTATGTGTTTGTGTAAAAGTTGATGTGGAAAAACAAACACCAGATGGCACTTGTGATGGTTGAGGAACTTTTACTTTTACTTTGTCCCCTTCTATCTTTGAAAATCTCTTTTTAATGGATCATATGCTACACTAAACAGTATCAAAATAAATGATGTTCCCCCCCACCTATCCCCAAAATAAATTATGTTTTAAAGCTAACCAGTAAAATGAAAATTATCAACAATGTATACAAATTATTCAAAAATGTTTTGAACAATTTCACTGAAATGTCTCTTCCATTCAGTGTCTGCTGGGCCCTTGGACTCCCTACCCATGTCCTTGGCTTAGCAGCTCCCATCTTTCAAAGATTCTTCGGCAGAAAATTGTATTACATTATTTCTGTAGACACATGTCACCTTGGCTGGGTGTCCAGGGTGTGTCACTCACATCCCCAAATAAACAAGCATCCTAGCAAGTGTGTTTGAACACAAAGACACTTCTTCCTTTGAAAGGAACTATTTAGTTAGCTCATAGAGGGTTTTATTCTTATCCCCTTCACATGGATAAAAAGTATCTGAAAGCTACTGTGTTTAATGGAATTCCCTGTGAAGAGACTGACCAACTATAATAAAGTTTGAAGAGAAGTGTTTGATGCAGTTATGATAGTATTCTATGGTATAGCATTAATGATTAACCAGACACTCTTCTAAAGCTTATAAATGTTTATTTACCACAACCCTATGAGAGACTTCCTGTCATTACTCCATTTCACTGCTGAGAAAAGGGGAAGCACAAAAAGGTTACTTTATTTTGAAGTTCACACTTTGTATTGAGTAACTAATGAATGGTGTGCTTTATCGAGAAAGAAGAAATTGAGAAGAAACACAGGGAAGGGGTAAGACATTTAGAAATGTCCCAGTCATGTCCTTCCTTCTTTATCCATCCAGCCCCTCCACTGGCAGCTTGAATTTACCTAAGCATAGTATGTTTACTGGAATCAAAATATCCCTTCTTTAAAAAGCTCAGCCACATCTAGTGCCCAATATTTGAAGGCAGTGGTATCCCCATAAAAGGAAGATTTAGGGCAGCCAAATGAAGAGGGGTGTGATGTAGTGTCATTTCAGAAAAAGTAAGTGAAAGCAACCTTTTTGTACTTAAGGATCTCAAGATACAAGGGTGAAGGTAAAGTGGTTATGACTGTGGATCTGAAAGTGTACAGAAGCCTGGGTCCATCTTGAGACTAAATTCTGCGACTGCTCTTAAGCCAGAGAAGCACCTGCACCTGCTGGGAGGAATAAGTATTGCTGATTGATGAATATTCCTGTCATCATAGTTGGCACCAGGCTTATTCCTGCTAAATCTTTTGGGGGTGAACTTACCCAGGCAAGTTTGCATCACTGTCAGTAGAACCTCACCCATTCCGATGCTTCAGAGATGATGCCTAAGAGTTTTTAGGTCATTGTGATATATTTCTTCATCATCAACCTCTGGACACTGAAGAAATAGGGAATCAGCAGACATCTAAGAGGGAGGAGCAAGGAGTTCTTTCAGCATGGCTGCTATTTCCACTCAATGAGAAAGTGCTCACATGTCTGTGATCAGGCAGATTAATCATATGTCAGGGAGGCAAAAGAGTGGAATCTGCTATACTTATGGTAGTGTAGACAAAAGTTATTGTGACTACACTTGGGAGATGGCAGGGAGATAGACTGAAGTGAATAGATGCAAGAAATAATTTGGAAGTAGAATGATTTGACTTGTAGATATGGACAGTGAAGGAGAGTTCACAAAAAACATCCATGTTGGGATTTCATTCAGCAACAGGTGACTGATGTGTGCTTTACTGAGAAAGAGGATACTGAGAAGGAATACATTTTCAAGAGTTCTCTTTTGAATGTTTCATCTGAGCTGCTTATTATCTGAATTTCAAGTGGAAATGTGAAGTAGACAATAGATTGAATGAGTTGAGTTCTCAAAAGAGGTGAGAATTGAACATGTAAATTTGGGAAATGATATAAAATACCATCAAAATGGATAATAAACCATATAGAACTGAATGATAATGAAACATCTGCTTTTTGGCCAATCTTGTATACTGTACCTCAAGTGGTAACTTAAAAGCAAGTGTAAAGTCAAAGCACATATTTAAAACAAAGACTGAAAAATTTTATGCAGCAAATGTTAAATATCTTAATCTAAATGAGCAGGAAGGAATGAAATAGAAAAAACAAATAGACAAGTCAGCTAAACCAAGAACAAATTTGTCCATGGATTACTAAACAACTCTCTGGAAGAACCAACCCAGAGTAAAGATAATTGCTCAAATGGAGAAACCTCAAATGGTTTCTAAATGCAACTGAACTGTGTATTTTAAAATAGTTAAAATGGTGAATTTTATGTTATGTGAATTTTACCTCAATAAAAAGTTTGAAATGAAAGGAAGAGATATTATGTATGGATTGAGTACAGGAGAATCATACTTTTTCATATGATGTAACTGCTTTAAAATACCCCATTTACAAGTTTGGGGGGTTCTAGATGAAACAGGATAGGCAAAATGTTGATAATTTGAAGTTGGGTGATGGGAACATAGGAGTTCATTATACCATTTTTTAGACTTTTGTATGTGTTGGAAAAGGTCATTTAAGAAGTTTTGAAAAAAGGCAACTCATTTGAAAATTAAATTGATAATTTCTTAGGATTCATGGGTGGGGAGTGGCCTCCCGACCAGGTGAGCTCTGGGATGGGCAAGGCGTGGAGGCGCCAGCAGTTGGGCTATGATCCCGGGCCTGCCCTCGGCTGTGCCCTTTAGGCGGGCGGTCGCAGCCCCGCCTCCTCGCCCTCAGACCCCTCTCTGCTTTTGTGTGGTGGGTGGGGAGTGGCCTCCAGACCAGATGGGCTCTGGGGGGCTTGGCGGGCTGGGGGGTGCCTGGGGGGGTTATAAAGGCATCCCCTATCTTTCACTCTCACCCCACTTAGTCCTCAGAAGGAATGAGAAGAGAACTAATAATCCATAGGATGAATAGAATTGGTGAGGGACCAAATCAAAATCCTTCGCACACATACCAGAGGAACGCAAGAGAAGGAACAGTGAGAAAGACAACACATAACGGACTGGAGAAATGATTATGGTCATCACCTGTCACAGCGTCACACCTAAGGTCACACAATGAGTGGATGAGCCAAAATCTATGGGCTGATACACAACCCAAGAAAGCAAGGTGCCCCTCCCCATTCCATGGGAGAGGAAGATCACAGAGATGAAGCCTCAACCCAACACAAAGCTACAATCTGAAGGAGAGGAAATGACCTGCAAAGGCTTTCAGCAGATACCTTTCACAAGGAGTATCTCCTATAATGAATGGAATTGATTGAAGACAGTCAACAATGAGAAGACACTAATAGATTTCATATGAGAACGCACTGCTACCCAGTGCAGAGATAAGACTGAACATCTACCATCTCGGCTTGTTATATTCTAGGATCGCAGGCCCTCACCCAAGAAAAGGACATTGCTGCAGAAAATGAAGAGACCAAAGGACTCAACATAGATCAAAAAACAATAAGGAGAGGGGCCTGAGTGAACAGAGGGGTCAGCAAAGGGTGGGGAAGGCTTTCCAATAACCATATGCTGATACTGTATAAAATCTAAAGAATGGATAAAATTTAAAAAATAAAAAAATTTTCAATCTAACGCCGGGTGTGGTGGCACGCACCTATAGTCCCAGTTACCTGTGAGGCTGAAATTAGGGATCACTTGAGTCCGTGAGTTCAAGACAACCCTGGGCAACATAGCGAGACCTAGTCTCTTAAAAATAAATAATAATAATAATGATAATGATAATAATAATAATAAATTAATTAAAAAAGAACTCAATCAACCTTTAAATGCTAAATATTAAAGTCGCTAGTAACTTGGAGTTAGAGAGTAATACAGGGATGTTGAGAAATGAAGAAGGTACCTCCTCTGACTCCACACATGTGCAAACCTGTTTATGAACAAGGATGTTCTCAGCAATTCTTAATAGTGAAACATCAGAAATAAGGACATAAAAGGAGGCTGGTTTCATAAATTCTGGTTTTAAACAAGTAACTGGATACAATGCAAGTGAGAAAAGGGATTGATTTAAACATCTTGGACTTCAGTCCTTTTGTTTGTAGATGGAGACCAAAGGAGGATAGAAAGAAGAGCACTCCCCAGCTAGTTTTATGAAGCCAGCAAATACATGAACCAAAATCTGCCAAGTACATGACAAGAAAGGAAACATAGTTTAATAATATGGATGGAGATATAAAAAATCCTAAAATACAACCAGCAGGCAGCCACCTGAGGGCTGCCTGGGAGCCCGGGTCCCTAGCCCTCCGAGCTCCCTTGCCAGCGGGGAGCAAAGGAAGGGAGTCAATGTTCCTGTAAGCCCCCTGAGTCTGGTGAGCCCTGGAGGGGGGATGGGATGAGGGTTATGGTGGCCCCACCCACCAGTGGGTGGCTGCTGCACTGGGCAGCCATCTGCAGCCCCGGCTGGGATCGGCAGAGCCATATTGCCCCTTGTTCCTAGCCCAAGGGGAGCATGGAAGGGCGCAGGCTCAGCCACTCCTGCCAGCCCCTGAGCAGGGAGGTACCTGCGCATGGGCAAGTGGTGGTGGGGGGAATGGAGTAGCCCCTTCTATTTCGCTTTCACTGCAGCTAAACTTCAGAGGATCAAGAACATGCACAACACAAACCCCATCATAGAATGGGTGAGGGATGGTGCAAAAATCCAGCCCGCAAGCCTGAGATGGACACAGCAGATGGACGACCGAGAGAACCAGTGCATGCGAGACAAGAGAGACAACTGTAGAGACACGATGTCACCATGTACGCTTATGTGCTCACCGGACTGGGAAGACCTGGATCCTTATTTTGGAGATGCCTTCTAAGAGAGCAACATTCCCTCCCCACAATACAGGAGAGGACAGGAAGACCAAAGATGGGGTAATCGGCCCCACATCAAAACTGCAAACTGAGGCAGAGGAGATGATCTACAAAGATAATTCATAGACACCTGTATTCACAGAGAAACTTCACGGACACTGGCTGGAGGCGAGACCCCCTAAATCTGACACCAGAGCCATAAGGTAAAGCAGCAAAGTAGTGGAGATGGGATTGGAGAAGACAGCCTGCAGCAAGAAAACATGGACAGATCACAAATGAATACAAACTGGCCGCCCAATGCAAACTTAAGACTGAAAACCTACCAGCAAGGCTCGCCTGGTTCCAACAACGCAGTCCCTCACCCAGTGAAAGGACACTACCACAGGAAAGAAAGAGACTAATGGACTTAGCACAACCAGTAAACAACAAAGAGTGGGGTTTGAGAGAATGGAAGGGGCACCAGAGGGAGGAGGGGAGGGGAGGTATCCCCTCCCCAAAATTTATAGAGTTTGTGATCTAAAGAACAAAATAAATAATATCAAATAAATAAATAAATAAATAAAATTTCCTCTCTCTAAAAAAAAATCCTAAAATATTGGTAAATTTAATCCAGCAACATATAACAATTATAAATCAGGGCTATGTAGGGTTTATTTCAAGAATGCCTGGTTGGTTTACTACTACAAAACCAAACAATGGAATTTAATAAATTAAGAGGTAAAAGGGGAAAGTCTATGATCATTATAAAGGGTATATAAAAAGCATTCTATGAAATTTAAGATCCATTTAAAAATTTTTAGTAAATTAAGAATGGAAGGGAACATCTTCAATGTGATAATTGGTATCTACCTAAAACCTACAACAGGTACCATACTTCATATTGAATTGTTCAAATGCAGTAAGACAAGATAGAGAAATAAAATGTATATGGGTTGGAAATCAAGAAACAGAACTGTCATTATTTGCAGATAACATGTGTGTATGCAGAAAATTCTTAAAAAACTACACATAAAAATTTACAATTAAGAGAGATTAACAAATCAGTATCCAAAGATCAAATCTATTTCTCTATATTTCTCTCAAGGACCACCTAATAGAAATGAAACAAATATTAGATTTATAGTAGCGTAAAATAATCAAGTAACTTGAACTAAATTTGACAAAAGATGTGCAAAACCTCAAAAGAAAACAACAAAGTTTTATTGACAATGCGAGTATTTGTGAGGTGTGTTTGGGGAGTGGTAAAGCTCTAGAGAAAAGCAAATAGCAATAAAAGTAATAGCAATATCTGTATCAAGATGGTGGTTTCTTTTAAGGGAGAGCAAAGAAGTGTGAACAGGCCAAGGCTCACAAGGATTTCTGATGTTCTGATTTTGTTCTTGAACTTGGTGGTTTGCTTTATAACTTGTTAAGTTGTGTATTTGCACTTTCTGTTTTTCCCTTAAGTAGGAATGTTTCAGAATGTGGAGATAACAGAATAGATCTCTGAGTTTATTGTGAGAATGCAGTGAAACCACTCTTAAAATATGCCTGGCACTTTGGCAGACCTTAATAAATATTAGCTATCTAAACAAAATAAAAGTTGGTTATTGTCATTTTTCTAACTTGTTGCTATTCTTTCTCAGTTTGCTCTTTGTCTTTTATTTCTTTTCATGCTGTCTTATGTTGTTGACCTTTCTTTTAGAATTTTTTTTACCAGCCTCAATCATAGAACAACCTCTCCAATCCAGAGATTAATAAATATTTTCTTTCAGTTTTAAGAGATTACTTTTGAACATGCAGATTCTTTCACAATGAAAAAATACATTATTAATGGTGAATTAGTATATTCTTGCATTAAAATATACATTTATTTCTCCAATCGATCTGGAATTCATATTTAATGTCATGGGAAATGCAAACATCTTTTTTCATCATGTAATGGAATCCCCCCAGCACCACTAACTCAACAATTCTTCCTCCCCTACTGATGTCTGTTTGGTGTCCTCTTGTAGATGTTAAATACACAACGATTTGCACCTAAAGCAGGCAGGATATACCAGATGCTTGAATGGAATGTGATAATGTAGCTGAGGTGGTCAAGGTGGTGGGGAGGGGGGAATGTTTACTAGGCAGCAGGAAGGCTATCTATAATTGGGAAGGAGAGACCCCTTAAGTGTTCCTTAAAGACTCCATCCTGGTTGTGACACAGACTTGCTCCTATGATGTTTTTCCAATCACATCATGTGTAAAGACCTCAGTAACAGCACCTACATCTTAGGGTGCTGTATACATTGGAGCTAATCCCACTAAGGAACACAGCACCAACACCGGCTTTGGAGTCAGTAAGCTCAACATCTCATCCCTAAATAACTGCATGACCTTACGTAGCAGCATATTTTCCAGCCTGTTTCTTCATCTGAAATGTGGCAACTACAGTAATTAAGTTCTAGTAAGTTAGAAAGAGAAAGTCACAGTAATAATAATACGGGTTGTCAGGAGGATTAAAGAGCTACTTCGGAGCAGCCTGCTTTCACCCAGGAGTGCCTGGTGCTCTGTGGATTTGCAATTAATCACAGTTGTAGAGATGTTAATTATGTTGCTATTATGGAAGGAACAGGAAAGGAAAGGTTCAGCAAAGGCAACTGAGAAGCTAGAACAGGCACCTAAAAGATCTGAGATGGGAAAACTCAGGTGGGGGGAGGTATCAAGATGATAAGCAGCAAGAGCCTAGACAGTGTTGCACTAATTGGCCATGAGAGCACTGTAAGAGAAAACATAACAGGGTGAAACATAAGGATCTTGGGAACGGGCAGATAGTTCCGTTAGAGGGAGAGCAGGCAGGCCTGGTCAAAGTAGATAGCCCAGCCCAAGTAAAACCTGAAGTATGTAAATCAGTCAAGATGTCTTAACCACACTACATTTTGCTTCTGTGTCGCAGCTTTACTCTAGATAAAGTATACATTAAGATAAGGTATGAAGGCCGGGCACGGTGGCTCGTGCCTGTAAGCTTCAGCCTATGAAGCGGCCGGGGCTAGGGATCGCGGTTCGAGTCCCACCTGGGGCCCGTAGCAAGACCTAGTTCTGAAAAAATAGCTGGGCGTGGTGGCCCACGCCTGTCATCCCAGCTACCTGGGAAGCTGAGGTGGGGGATCGCTTGAGTCCGTGGTACCCCGGGCAACGAGAGCCTGCGGTTCTATTGGCAAAAATAGCAAGACCTAGCCTCAAAAAAAAAAAAAAAGATAAGGTATGAGCTTCACAAAAAGTATAAAATGAATGTGCTACAAGCAATCAGGTCTCTAAGTTCCTTTGACTTAGTAGCCCTCAGATCAGAGCTCTAATAAAACTTTCCTATACTCTTATTTTCCTGTTTCTAAAGTGTTTGTGTTGAGTGGCAGCCTAACAAAGAAAACCCAGTATAAGTAATATCTAGGATGAAGTCCATGTAAGACAAAAGCAAGCCATTCAATGGCTAGTTTCTAAAACAAGTCATTTGAATCTCATCCTTACGAAGGAAAATGGAGAAAGGAAGGAGAAAATCTCATAATCCTCAACGGAGGCTAAAAGACATAACTTCTCTAAAAGCTTTCTTTCTCAATGGGCAGGTCTCTCTTTACTTAGGGAGAGAGAATCGTTCCTGAAAGAAGAAAAGGCAGTATGACACAGTGAAAGAAAGGATCAGGTTTGCATCATTTTGGTAAAATTAAAATTTAGACAACTGCAAATTTACACAACAAAGTAGGGGGTGGGCAGGTGAGAATAGCAGAGGAACCCCAAAACAGGTTTTCCAAGCAATGGTCTGTATTGAACCCCCAGGCTAACTCCCATGAAAAGGAGAGTGGTGGTAGGTGTAACATTTATTCAGTTTTTAACCTTGCCTGGTTCCAGAAAGAAATTGTAACAGCATAAAATGTTTATCTGGATAAACCACTCGATCATTTATAGAGTAAAATTGAAAAAAAGGTGAGCAGAAATTGGAATGATATTCTAACCTAGGACAGATGAGTGGGAAGATCCTCTCCAAAGGTTTATTTAGAAAGGGATGCAGTAGAATAAAGTACACTTATAAATTCCAGGTAGTGTTGGGGACCCCTGGGGTGTGAGGGCCTGAAAAGAGCTGCCTCCACTCTGGGTTGACCCTGGAGAAATGGAGGAGGTTACCAAGGGTCCAAAAGTGCCTGAGAGGGAAGTAAGAAGAGGTCTCCTGGACCTCTGCCCTGATCACTGCTCAGCTAAAGGGTCAGAGTCAGAGGGGTCTCCAGCTTCTCCTGGTCGGCCAGGAGATGAAGGGAAGGAGAGCTGGAGTGGGAAGGAGGAACCTCCACTTTCCTCTACCAAGAGATGAGCATGGCTGGGGGTGGGGGGAGCAGTAGGTTCAGACTGTGGGGTCATGGATGGC